>RJWM01010039.1:0-65304 GCA_004363535.1 Dasyprocta punctata | reverse complement strand
AACTTTTCAATAATTTGTGTTGGAAGTTGTGAATTCCTGTCTATGGGGTCAAAACCCAGTCTTCTTTTCCATAGGATCATTCAGACTTGGAAGTTTTACACATCATCTTACTTATCAAATTTATTTTTTGTTGAAGAGTTAAAAGAGGTACTGCAAGAATCAGGACTAGAACCAGGTCATAAAATTCCTCTTCTCATGCTTACCCCATCACTGTCTTAGAAAACTAAAAGTGGGCTATCACCTGTACACCATGGCCCAGGGATTTTAAATAGGGTGCAGCCAAAATCTAGAACTGTGATTGCCCCCAAAAAATGGATATAATAAGATCTTCCCTTAATGGATGAACTGCCTATTCTAAGAATAACTCACCCCAAGAGAAGAGAAATATGGCAATTTTTACCCAGAATCCAGTCCAGGCATAGCTGTTAATTCAGTATGCATTTATTAAATACATATTCTGTGCTAGAAGCAATAAATAAGTCAGTCAAAGATCTCTGCCTCCTAGAGCCTATATTCCAGTGAAGAGAGAAAATAAACAAACAGGTAGATAATCTGTTTTGACAGCTGGTGCTCAGTACTGTGAAGGAAATTTTAAAAGGCAGAAAATGACACAGGAGATACCCCTCCAAGGTAGGAAGGAATGAAGGTGGGGCAGTTTGTAATAAGGACCATCAGAAAAGGCCTCGCTCAGAAGCCATGTTTGAGCAAATCCTTGAAAGAGGCAGGGGAGCAAGCCATGAGGGCATGTGTGAGAACAGCGAGTGGAAAGGGCGGGAGCATGGGATCTATCAGAATATCACCCAGGGTGAGGCCTGGCTTGTATGCTACAATGGCATCTTTGTCTTTTTTTGGTTTGTATTAGGTGCTATGCCTTCTCTCACCTCTGACCTGTGCTTGTGATGGCCTTTTACCTTGAGCAGCCTTCTTACACAGCCCTAACCTTGTAGCCTTCCCATCACAATACAGATTGTTCCTCTCTAACTACAAAGCTCTGTCGGTATTCGTTCTATACCTCTCTCCCACACTTCTTGCTTTATAATACAGTGAGTACCTTGTGCACCACCATCTTATTCTCTAAGTGTCTTTAAATATAGCATTTTATCCTATACAGTGTTTCTTTTATCTTCATCACCTGTACACCATGGCCCAGAGATTTTAAATAGCTCATTTTTGTAATAAGACAGAAACAGAAAGTAGAGGGAAAAGCCGGGTGTGGTGGCTCACGCCTTTAATCCCAGCACTCGGGAGGCCGAGGTAGGAGGAACGTTGTGAGTTCGAGTCCCACTTGGGCTACAACGCGAGCGCAAGGCTGACCTGAGCTACACAGTGTGACCCTGCCTCAAAAAACCAGGGCCGGGAGTTTGGCTCAGTGACTTAAGCGCCTGTCTGACAGGTGTGAGGTTGTGAGTTCAATCCCTGGTGCCACAAAAAAAAAAAAAAAAAGTAGGAGGAAGGACTTGCCAAGGAATGAGTCTATTCATATTTTCCAGTAGCAGATCTCTTCTGCCACCTCTGTAGTGTTTGCTTCTCAGGATCACTAGTGTTTAGGTGGCCATTAGCTAGGAAGAACAGTTTATTCATGTTTATATTGATTTACTTACTATCTTCACTCAACTGTCTCTTGATCATTTTCTCTACTCACCTAGAGAATGATTGTGTTCTGCATGCCTCATCCCATAACACTTTGAGCTAGAATGCTCCTGTCACTGTTAGTTTTATAAACATTAAACTTTCCAGAAACACCACTTTAAATAATCAGGGTACAACTTTATAAGAATAAAATCGAGAAGGCTCTTAAGGCTCTGAATCGCTAAACAGTATCTTCTGTAATTGACATGTTGTCACACAAGTGTGATTTCATATTCATCCCATAAAGCTATATGATTGCCTTTTATAGTTATATCAAAGTAGCAATGTGTTATATTGTCTTCCTTACAGAAATCTGGTTATGTATTTCTGAGCCTTAACCCACTCTTTAGATCTCTGATTGTGATAAATCTGTATCTAAAGTCTGTAGCATTCCATGAGAGAACATACCACAGTTTATCCATCTGCTGTAAATGGGCATTTGGGTAGTTTCTGTTTAGAGTGATTATAGATGGTGTATTGCAGTTATATTCTTTTGGAAAAACATGTATATTTCTGTTGGATACATGTCAAAGAGTGGAATGACTAGATCATAGGGCATGCATACGTTCACCTTTAGAATGATAGATGCTGCCAGAGTTCCAAACAAATTGTACCAATTTATACTCCCAGAGCAGTAAGTGAGAGTTCTAATGGCTTATATCATTGCCAACACCTAATTTTCCTTTCCTTGGTTTTTGGTTTTTCTGGTTTTTTGAGACAAGGTCTTGAAATGTAGTTCAGGCTAGCCTTCAACTTACTATGTAGCCCAGGCTGGTCTCAAACTTGCAGCAATCCTCCTGCTTTAGCCTCCCAAGGGCTGCAATTATAGGTCTGTGCCACCACTTCTCTTTTTTTTTTTTTTTTTTTTTTAGCGTAGCACTTTTGGTGGATGTATAATGGTTTTTCATTGTGGTTTTTAATTGCATTTCTCCGAATAATTATGCTGAATGTTCTTTCATTGTTGATTGACATTTGGAATTCGGATAACCTTTGTTGTGAGCCATGCAAGTCTTTTTTCATGTTTCTGTTGTTTACCATTTTCTTAGTAGTTTTTTTTTTAATCTTTTGTATATTCTATTTAATATTTGATATGAGTGTTTTATCAGCTAAATACCCAATATCTTCCCTTACATTATAGGTTGCTGTTTCACTCTTAATAGTGTACACTGATGAGCAGTTCTTATTCTTAAAGTTGTTTAGTTTATCCTTTTAATTTTATGTATCCGTTTAAGATATCTTTGCCTACTCCAAGCTCACAAAAATAGTCTGTTTCCTTTGGAAAGCTCTGTTTTACATATCACGTTTAAAACTGGTGTGAGATGAAATCTAGGTTGATGAAAGATCTATGTACATATATACATACATATATACAGTGCTTCCCTCTTACCCACAATTTTGTTCTTTGTGATCAAGCTTCGTCCAAAAATACTAATATTTTGGGCCCCTTCCTTCCTTCCTGCTTCGCCCACGCATTTCGCACTGTGGGACAGAGCCTCGGTTCCGCCAGTACCACCTAAGGATTCCAGAAGCCGCCCAGCAATGGAGGAGTACCAGAAGCTGCAGAAGAAAGCACTTGGAAGAACTGCTAATGGAGGCAAAACATGGGAAAACTAGAGCAGAAACAATGGAACCTCTGGGTTGGATGAAGTGTACATAAAAGATTCCTAATTAACACGATTAAGAACACACTGTCCTCCCATAAAGAGCAAGACCACAAACAAAAAGAGCATACTAAGGAAGCTGCAAAAAGCCAGGACCAGAAAGACAAACCCCAAGAAGCAGAGAAGCCATCCCTGCAAGCACAGCCTGCATGCTTGAGGCTTGAGATGGGCTTCTCTCTGCCAGGAAAGCAGGGCACCCAGGACAAGTGTGACCCACAACCCAGCAGGCACTGAGGCCACCTCACTGGGACTGGGGCACATCAGCACAGAGGTAGGCAGGCAGGAAAAATACCTGAGAGCAACTTTCCCCCTGGGTTCTTGTTTGTAAGGTGACTGATGGTGACCAGCAGATAATGACCTCTCAAGTCTTTGTGGAAGCAAGTACAAAGAAACTTGCTCTGAAACAAGTCTCAGGAAGTATGTACTCCTTCAGCAGTGTAGTTTTCACCCATGTTGTTTTTGTCCCGTTTTGTTGGGAAGTTAGTTTCAAAACGAATCTAAATTTAAAGTTTTCAAATTGTTAAAACTGGTCCTAGTTTTTTGATGTGCTGCAATTTTATCGTTTCTCAAAATTTCCCAAATTATCAAATACTCAAAAATCACAAAACAAGACAAAAAAATACTAGTATTTTAATTGACTCTCTCAAAGAGATTAAATTCATGTAACTTTTATTATAATGTTATAGTTCTTCTATTGTTAATTTTACTGTATCTCACTTGATAAACTTAATCATATGTATAAAAAATATATAAATATATATTTAGGAACTATCTGTGGTTTCAGGAAGATATTGGAGGTCTTGGAGCACATTCATTGTGAGTACTGTGTCTTTTTCTGTATAGGTAGGCAGGTAACATGATACTCTTAATTGAAAAGACCATTCTTTCCTCCACTTGATTTTATTGTCACTTTTGCAGGTGTGTCGAACTAGATCTGAATTCTGCATGATGGTATTTCTGAACTTTATTCTTCTCTATTCATCTGTTGTTGTTTATTCCAATTACACTAATTATTGTACCTTTACATTAAATCTTGAAATCGGATACTGTAATTGTTTTTGTTCAGAATTATCTTTGGTCTTCTAGGTTCTTTATATTCCCATAAAATTTGTATTATCATCATGCTATTTTTTTTTATAAAAATTCTGTTGGAATTTTGATTGGTATTATGTTGATTCTACCAGTGGTTCTCATTCAAGAGTGATTTTTATCCTCTAAAGATTATTTGGCTATGACTGGGGCCGTTTTTGGTTGTCACAACTGAGGGAACACTAAATATACATAGTGGATAGCCAAGATGTAAAGGCCAAGGATGCCCCTAGATACCCTAAAGTGCACAGAATACCTCTCTACCAGCAAATTATTATTCAATCCAAAACTTCAGTAGTGCTACAGTTAAGAAACTAAAGTAATGTAATCATTGTTCTAGTTGGACTTCTATCTGTCTTATTGTTTGTTTTCTGCTTGGCTCATCAGTTTTGCTTTTTCCTCATTTTTGCCTTTTGGATTAATCAAAAATATTCCATTTTAAAAGGAAATCGAAGAGGATATCAGAAAATGGAAAGTTACCCCTTGCTCATGGATAGGAAGAAGCAGCATAGTGAAAATGCCCATGCTTCCAAAATTGTTATACAGATTTAATGCAATCCCGATCAAAATACCATTAGCATACCTCACAGAACTAAAGGAAACATTCCTAAAATTCATTTGGAATGAGAAGAGACCTAGGATAGTAAAAGCAGTTCTGGGCAACAAAGGCAAGGGAGGAGGCTTCACAATCCCTGACTTAAAATTATACTACAAAGCTACTATGATAAAATTATCATGGTACTGGCAAAAAAAAAAAAAAAAAACAGACCTGAGGATCAGTGGAACACATTAGAAGATGTAGATACAACTACAGACACACTCAGCCACCTTATCTTTGACAAAGGGGCCAAACATGTTCACTGGAAGAAAGATAGCCTCTTTAATAAATGGTGCTGGAAAAACTGACTCTCTACATGCCAAAGCCTAAAACTAGACCCATATATATCATCATGCACTAAAGTCAAAATGGATCAGTGATCAAATATTAAGGCAGAAACACTAAATCTTTTGAAAGAGAAAGTAGGAAGAAATCTTGAAGACATAGAGGTAGGCAGAGACTTCATGAACAAAACCCACACTGCGTGGAAAGTATTTCAAGGAATCAATAACTGGGATCTCATCTTATTAAAAAGTTTTTGCACATTAAAAGAAATCAACAAAGTAAAAAGACTGGGAAGAAATTTTAGCCAATTGTCCCTCAGACAAAGCACTTCTATCTAGAACATTTAAAGGATTGAAAAAAATTCAGACCTCCAAATTCAAAGTCCCAATCCAAAAAATGAGCATCTAAGATGAATATACATTTCTTAGATGAAGAAATACAAATAGCAAATAAATGCATGAAAAAATGTTCAATATCACTGGTCATTTGAGAAATGCAGATTAAAGCAACACTGAGAATGGCTATCATCAAGATATCTACCAACAACAAATGCTATCAGGGCTGTGGGAAAAAAGGAACCCTTCTCCACTGTTGGTGGAAGTATAGACTGGTACAACCACTATGGAAATCAGTTTGGAGATTCCTCAAAAAACTAGGATTAGGGTTCCCACTTGACCCAGCTATTCTGCTTCTATGAATTTTCCCAGAAGAATTAAAAACATCATAGCACAGTGGTATATGTGCACCCATGTTTACAGCAGCACAGTTTCTAATAGCTAAATCTTGGAAACAACCCAAATGTCCATCAACCAAGGAATGAATAAAAAGATGTATTTTTGTACAGTGGAATACTACTTAGCAATAAAGAAGGATAAACTTGAGAATTTCATTGGTAAATGTATGCAACATAAGACTATATTCATAAGTGAAATAAGTTAGACACGCATGTGTAAACATCATATTGTCTCCTAGTGTAAGAAGTCGAAAGAGTAAATAGGATCCAAAATGTACAATAAGCGGGGTGTGGTGGCACACGCCTTTAATCCCAGCACTCGGGAGGCTGAGGTAGGAGGAGCATTGTGAGTTCGAGGCCTGCTTGGGCTACAACGCTAGCACAAGGCTGGCCTGAGCTACATGGTGCGACCCCGCCTCAAAAAAACTAGAGCTGGGAGTTTGGCTCAGTTGCTTAAGCATCTGCCTGACAGGCGCAAGGTTGAGAGTTCGATCCCCAGTACCGCAAAAAAAAAAAAAAAAAAAAAAAGAATGTACAATAGATATTGTGAAATGGGAAGAAACTTATCAAAAAAAGAGAAACTGGAATGGGGGAAAAGGAGAAAAGAAGGAAGGGAAAAGGAAAAATAAATATATGCACATACATATTAATTAAGATAGTTATACTACTGGTTTCTATTCACTGAAAAAAAAGGTTTGTGTTTATATTGGTTGACCAATTTTTCATGCCTGTATCTTGTAATATGCACAACTACTTTGAAGATTACAATGTACAACATATTAACCATCATTACCCTCCTAGCTTGTTTTGAAATTTTGTGTCACTGCTTTTTCTCTCTAAAATAAACAAAACTTCATATTTACTGCCCTATGAACTTACTAGATAATCCTTTGTAATTATCTTAGAGGCTATACAACAGATTTCAACATGCGTTCAACATCTTGACATGTTGCAGTCTAATACAAATTATTTTAACACTTCCCTGATACTGTCAGACTCTAGAACACTTAACTCTTTCCCGCTCCCCTGCCTTTTGTGCATTTTTATTCCCTTGCATTTTCATTTTATATTTACTTATACTACAAGGGACATAATAGTTACTTTGTACAGTTAATACTTTTGTATTCACCTGTTCCATTTTCTTCATTCCTGCCAACATTTCCATGCATCTAGGTTCATTTTCTTTTTTTATTTTTTCCTTTAGTATAGCTCTGATAACAGCGAATTCCTGTTTTGTTTTGTTTGTCTTAAAACATCCTTACTTTTTTAATTTGTTTGTTTTTGGGCTTTTTGGTACCAGGGATCAAACTTGCAACCTCATGCCTGCCAGGTAGGCACTTAGGCCACTGAACTAAATCCCCAGCCCTGTTTTTTGAGACAGGGTCTCACTATGCAGTTCAGGATGGCCTTGAACTCACTTTGCAGCCCAGGCTGGTCTCGAACTCACAACAATCCTCCTGCCTCAGCCTCCTGAGTGCTGAGATTAAATTTATCTTCTTTTTGGCAGTGCAGGGCAGCATAAGTGCCTGCCTGACATGCTCAAGGTTGTGAGTTTGATCCCTGGTACCAAAAAAAAATTCCCTATGGTTTTTGCAGTGCTGAGGATGGGACCCATGGCCTCACACATGCTAGGCAAAAGTACTCCACTATGGAACTACATCCTCAGCCGTACTTCAGTTTTTGAAAGGTGTTCTTATAGGGTACAAAACTCAAGATTGCTATTTTCTTCTGATGCCTTAAAGGTACAGTGACACCTGAGTGCTTGTCATTAATTGGTTCCATGAAGTGTGGTAAGTACCAAAAATGATGAGTACTAAACAAATTGTTTTGGCTGGAAAGGGTAACAAGTCACAAGGCAGTTGACACAAATTGTAGCTTGTGTGTGGAGTGCCAGACAAATGATGAATACCAGAACAAAATTTTCACATAAAAATTGGTTGAGTACCAATTTATGACTACATTTTCATAACTTCTGGATTTTGTCATTTCTCTTGGGAAGTCATTTGCCTAACTATAATATATCTGTGTGGTTTTTTTGTTTTTGTTTTTTTTAAATTGAGCAACTTAAGATTTGTTGAGTTTCTTGAACCTGTGGGTTGCTGTTCTTTCATTTGCTTTAGACATTTTTAATATTGCTTCAGCATTATGCTCTATCTTCTGGGACTTATTTCAAATGAGGCCTGTCTGTATATTCCACTTGGCTTTTATCATTTGTATTTACCATCTTTGTTTGCTTTGAGTTTGAGATTTTGTTTGTTCATTTTTTTAGACAGGATCTCGCTGTGTATTTTAGACTGGCCTTGAACTCACTTGGTAGCCCATGCTGGCCTCTAACTCACTGTGATCTTTCTGCCTCAGCCTCCCAAGTGCTGGGATTACAGGCCTGTGCTACCATTCCTGGCGTGGATATTTTTTTAATTGGTTTTCCAAATCATTAATCTTGCCTTCTGCTAAGTTCCTTACAGTATATGTTTTATTTCTACATTCTGGAGTGTACATTTGATTTTATTTTCTCAGATTCTGACCATTTCTGTGGTAAAATTCCTTATCCTTTCATTTACCTTTGTGTGTGTGTGTGTGTGTGTGTGTGTCCACTTGAAAAAGGAAAGATTTTCAAATTTATTTTTTAAAAAAGCATATGAATACAGGCATGATGGTGCATGTCTTGAATCCTAGCACTCTGGAAAGCTGAGTCAAAAGGATCAAATTTGGGTCCAGCCTGGGCAGCTTAGCAAGACCCTGTCTCAAAAATTAAAAAGGGCCAGGGATGTAGCTCAGTGCAGAAACCCTGGGTTCAATTCCCACCAGTACAAAAAAAAATTTTTTTTTGAAGAATAATAACTGTAGATAGAGGACATTTTATAAAAGAATAAAAGTGAGTCAAATTTATACCACCAAAAAGTTTTTGATTGAACATGTAAAAATCTGGCTAAAAATAAACTATAATTTGGAATTCAGTAACTGTATAATCAACTTTTAAGTGTAATTAAATGAGTTCAGTTTAACTCTAGTTAAACAGAATATGTTAAATTCTTGGAATTTTCTAGTTCTAACTGTAATGTCCTTAATCAGCTGTTAAAAAGAAGACAGAATGCATAACATCTTAGGGTAGGAGAAGTTACTTTAAAAGAAAAATAATAATTCCTCTGTTTTTGACAATATTAATCTCATTTATTTTAGAAGACTTGACTATTAGCTCCAATATTTGGATTGTCTGTGGATCTGCTTTTATTATCTATTTTTCCTCTTGATTATCATTGTTTTGACACTTTACATGTTCAAAACCTTATTTTATGTACAAGGTATTGTACGACAGTATCTTAGTGGTTCCATATAGTTTATCTTGCACCAAAGACATTCCTCTTCCGTGTTAACAGAGTAGAAAGCTGAGTGCTTCGTTTTTGTCAGGAATCACTCTGGATCACTGCTGTCAGTACTAGGAAGGCTCATGCTTATACTGGTTCATCCTTGTTAGATTGTGATCCTGAATGCTTTTACTTAAGAGTCTAATGGGATTTTTGTTTACCTGGAATTGAAAGACTGAAAAGTCAGTCTTCTTTAGTATAGCTCTGATAACAGTGAATTCCTGTTTTGTTTTGTTTGTCTTAAAACATCCTTACTTTTTTGTTTGTTTTTGGTTTTTTTGGTACCAGGGATTGAACTTGCAACCTCGTGCCTGCCAGGTAGGCACTTAGGCCACTGAGCTAAACCCAGCCCTGTTTTTTGAGACAGGGTCTCACTGTGCAGTTCAGGATGGCCTTGAACTCACTTTGTAGCCCAGGCTGGTCTCGAACTCACAACGATCCTCCTGCCTCAGCCTCCTAAGTGTTGGGATTAAATTTATCTTCTTTTTTGCAGTGCAGGGCCAGGGATTTAGCTCAACAGTGTAAGTACCTGCCTGGCATGCTCAAGGTTGTGAGTTTGATCCCTGGTACCAAAAAAAAAAAAAGAAAAGAAAAAGAAATGTGTTTCCAAGGCATTCAGCTTTGTTCTTGAGCCTACAATTTCACGTAATTTCAAAATTTACTGAATGTCTTGAGGAAACTCCAACCATGTTTTAGGTCCCTTGCATCTTCAGTTTTATCACTTTAGCTTTGCAAAATACCAAATATATAGCGATTCCTCTGTCCTCAACAGCAGCCTTCTTCCAGAAGTTTTGTATTTTGAGACCCATCAACTACATTTTTGTCTCTCCAGTCCCTTGTGACCATTATGGTTTCTCTTTCCCCAGTGACAGCCATGCCCTGATCCTGAGCCCATGTGCAGAATCAACAAATGTACCAAGTGGGAGGAGGGGACAAGCCTATTGATTGTTGATTCACTCTGGATATTCTTCCCTTCCCTGACTATTGTTACATCTAACCCATGTTGCTTCCCTAAGTATTAGATGCTTTAAGATATGTTTTTTGTAAATTATTTGGATTTTTCTAACCATCAGCAGGAATGTTGACCTACTACACTCTACTATATCCTATTTGAAAGCAGAATCTGTAAAGATGTTCTTGAGTGTTTGTCAGGTGCCAGGTGTTCTTCATGCTTCTGGGTGGAGGATTGCCCCACCCTCAAAGAGTTCCAGTCTAAGGTATTATTATGGTTTGTGTTTGAATGTCCCCCCTCATGTGGTCATGGCGGGTGGGCCTTTCGAAGGTAGCTGCATCTAGCCTTTGTGATTGGTTCGTTGTCTAATGCTGGGATTAGTGGTGTGAATGTTGCACCCGCCCAGGGGCAGGTAGCTAGCATGCAATGTAAAGTAGGAAAAGAGGCATGTTCTCCCCTTTTTGCCCTTTTTGCCCTTTTCGCTCTTGTTGCTTGGGGCTACCATGACAGTTGGCCCTTAGCCATGCCACCCTGCATTGGAACCAGCTGAGTTTGAACTAAAACCTCCAAAAAAAACTGTAAGCTAAATAAACCTTTCCTTCCTTCATTTTGGGTATCAAGTATTTTGTCTCAGCTAGGAGAGAAAAGTAACCAAGACAGGTAGATAAGACACACAATACATAATAATAATCTATGTTCAATACCGTGACAGAGGTGGGTAAGAGAAAGGAAACAGATGTGAACTAGCATCACTAGTTTAGAAAGTTTCAAGTTTTATAATTTTATATGGTTGCAATTTAAAGTTCAGCAGCAAAACTAGAACAGTAAGATTGGCAAAAGATGAGCATAGGCCTAAAAGTAAAGAACCTTGTGAGCCATGGAAAAAAGGTATTTGTGCTTTGTGTAGGATGTGGAGAGCAGTTGAATTTTAAATGCAGAGAATAATAACCAGACTTTGTTTTAGAAAGATTACTTCAGTGTCAGTGTGAAATGTGAATTCTAGAATGGCAGGCATATTAAACAAGGAGCCAGAGAGGAAACTGTTGCAATTGGCCCAACATGGAATACATGATTATCATCAATGGATTTAAAAAACGTTGAAAGAATAGAATTGATAAAAAGACAGGGAATGGTGGGATTAAAAAGGAAGTAAAGGAAGACAAAAATTCAGAGGTTTTTAGCTTAGATAAAGACCATAAATCACAAAGGAAATACAGTAGAAGAAGCAGATGAGTATAGTTTTGGAATGCTGTGTGTTCCCATTTCACTAACTTTTAACAGTTTTTGTCATACAGTCTGAGGGCTTAGTTTGTGATCTACCCCTTGGGAATTCCAAGTTATCATTATGAAATTCCAAAGGTGAATATCCATTGCCCTCACCCCCTTTAACAAGAGACCCTTTGATTTTGTCTGTTTTATGTATCAGACATCCACTTAAACATTTTATGCAAAGAAAGTTTTCAAGGCTAAAGGAAAAAAATTGTCATTGTTGCCCTTTTTTATTTATCTTCCCATTTTAGATCTATTTTGTTTGAACAGATACCTTTCTTCAAGTATCTTCCTCCGGGAGGTTATATAGGTGATACTTCTTCTAAATCTTTGCATGTTGTCATTCTGCCTTGAAGGAGAACATCGTAGCTGGATATAAGGTTTGGGGGGCATAGTCCTTTATTTACAGTCAGTAGGTGCTGTTCCATGGTCTTTTAGCATCCATTGTTGCAAATGAGTTCAAAGCTGATCTCATTTTCTTTTGTAAGTTGTTTCTTCCTGAAAGTATGTATGACTTTTGTTGTTGTTGTTGTTGTTGTTGTTACCGAGGATCGAACTTACAACCTTGCACTTACTAGGCACCTGCCACTGAGCAATATCCATCACCCCAGTACATATGATTTTGCTTCTCATCTTTTGCATTCAGGAATTTTACCAGAATGTGACTAGGTAGGTACCTTTGGACTTTCAATATCCAGGTAACTCTTTTGGCAGCTAAGGGAAATGTTTCAGATATTTGTTTACTTTACCCTCCCTGTGTTCCTTTTTCTCCTTCCAGATTCCCAGTTACTCACATGTTGTCCTGCCTCTGTCCTTTAGGTCTCACATTTTCCATCTCTGTATTCCTGCTCAGAGTTTTAAAATGCTCTGCTGGATCTTCTACTTATTGGGTCTCAGCAGTTAGCCATCTTCTTTTTGTTATTATATCATCAGTTAAACTTTCTTTGGTGTAGAAAATTGTGGAGGGGGTGGTTTTTGTTTTTGTTTTTTTGGGACAGGATCTCACTATGTAGTTTAGGATGGCCTTTACTCATAGGTAGCTCAGGCCAGCCTCAACCCTCCTGGCTCAGCCTCCTGAGTGCTGGGATTACATGTGCCACCACACATAGCTCAAAAATCATATTTTCAGTTCTAAGAACTATCTTTGTCCTATAATTGAACTTCTTTAATTGCTCGTATTTTTATTTAAATTCTTGTTTCCTCTTTTAGTGGTTCTGTTAATCTAAGATTCACCACCTCGAAGAATTCTGAAATGTTTTTCCTCCCTCTTACTACAGGGTCCCATTAAGCAGTTACCTTCCATTCCTATTCATTAATCCAACCACCAGTCCCTCAGGCAGGGCACGGCACAGGAGCCTCTGGACCATCAGCTGGTGCCCATGGGTGTCATTAGTCCTCAGCCAGACTTTGTAGCATCCATGCCAGGGATTTTCCTCACCTCCAATAAGGATTTGAGCATCTTCCCTTCCCTGGCTTCTTGGAACCACAGAGACCAGGAGATTTCCCCCCCAAGAAACCTCACAGAGACCAGCAGTGCCCTTCCTCACAGGGTCCTTGGAGCTCAGTAGGCTGGCTTCTCTCTAAGATGTCAGAGTCCTGATTGTGCCTGGAGCCCTCCTTTGACCAAAGTGGGAAATGCAGCACCAACTCTCTCAGGCTTGCCCAGTTCTCAGCCCACACCCCCAAATACCTCTGGCCTGCTAGTTATAGCCACTGGGTTCGGGAATGCTCATTGAATTGTGAGTAGAGACAGTCAGATCGCTTTGTGGTCATCATCTTTTCAGAAACCCCCAGCAAAGTGAGGAAAAAAAGAGAGAGCATGACCAAACTAATTGATATCTAACTCTCCATCCAGTGCATTTTACAGTTGTACACATTTATGGTCTCTAGCTTCAGTTCAATCCTCAGTACCCTTAGACCATACTTTTTATGTCTTCCCAGCATGCTCTGCTTCCCCAAAGGGAATGTTTGAGACTTCAGTTCTCTCCTCAAGTCTTATGTTTATACCCCATCATGTCCACTATTGGTCCATGATTGAATTTCTCCTCACAAAGAAAAGACTCTCAGGTATTACATTGTTTATCTTCCTTACTTACCGATAAACCTGTCTTCTTCACCTACCTGCCCTACCATCCATCTTTCCATCCTGCTAGAACCTCTTCTCCCATGATTTCTGTGACAGTATGTGTTCATGGTTCTCCCACTTCTCTGGGTACTTGTTTTCAATCTTTCCCAGCTCTGATCTTTCCTCCATCCTACTGGCTACCAGGGCATCTTTTCAGTGCATAAAGTTGATCATATCACCCCCCTCCGTATCTTAAAATATCTCAATGACAGTAACAGGCAAAAGAATCTGTAGGAATGCAAGTCAGAATTCTGGAAGGGACGGGAATTGATTACACTAGGGCTTGAGGAAGTCTTTTCAGGTGCTAGAAGTATTCTCTGTCTTGCTCTGGGCAGTACACATGGGTCTAGTCATAAATAAAAATTCGTCAAGGTGTAAATTAAGGCAATACATCTTACTCAATGTATACCTCAGCTTTAAGAGATAAAATCTTCTCTCACTACCACAGGTTCTGAATTCCTTAGACTAGCCCATAGATTCCTATTCATTCTTCCCCCAAATTAAGGTGTAAGCATCTTCTTGTGAAACCCATCCTGGCTTTCCCAGGTATATAGCTCTTCCATACTCACATAGGACCTCTAAGCTTAGGGCTGTCCCAATCATTTGGAAGCCATTTTGTAACTCTGCATTCATTTCCTTCATTAGAATGGAGGTCTTGAAGGATAGGAACCATCTCTTTTTGGTTTCTTTGACTCCCAAGACCTTGGGCAATGGCTGGCACATGGCCCCCATAAATGTCAATTGAATGAACAAGTGATAGTTCACTTTGTATTTACTTTGAGTTTGATCCTCTTTAATGAAGTTTCCTCCCTCAGCCTGCAGGATGTTTCCTCAGTGAGAAGAAGGCTACTGCACAATGGCAGTGTTTGATACTCCTCAGGAGGCCTTCGGCGTCCTACGTCCAGTCTGTGTTCAGCTCACAAAGACCCAGACAGTGGAGAATGTGGAACATCTGCACACACAATTACAAGCTGTGAGTGATGCTGCCCTTCAGGAACTTCAGCAGTACATCCTCTTCCCCTTACGATTTACCCTGAAGACCCCAGGTCCCAAACGAGAGCGCTTGGTCCAAAGTGTGGTGGAATGCCTCACGTTTGTCCTCTCTTCAACATGTGTGAAAGAGCAAGAGCTTCTTCAGGAACTCTTTTCAGAACTGTCTGCCTGTTTATATTCGCCCAACTCCCAGAAACCTGCCCCTATGTCAGAGGAATTGAAATTGGCTGTGATCCAGGGACTTAACACCTTAATGCACTCAGCTTATGGAGACATCATTCTGGCCTTTTATGAGCCCTCCATTCTGCCTCGTTTAGGATTTGCTGTATCTTTACTGTTAGGCTTGGCAGAACAGGAGAAGTCAAAGCAAATTAAAATTGCTGCCTTAAAATGTTTACAGGTTCTGCTCTTTCAGTGCGATTGTCAAGACCATCCTAGGTCTTTGGACGAGCTTGAGCAACAGCAGCTGGGGGATTTGTTTGCTTCTTTTTTACCTGGCGTCTCAACTGCGTTGACCAGGGTTATCACAGGAGACTTTAAACAAGGTCACAGCATTGTGGTATATTCCCTGAGGATTTTTTACAAGACAGTGGTCTTTGTTATGGCTGATGAACAACTCAGAAGAATCTCAAAGGTCCAAGCAAAGCCTGCAGTTGAGCATAGAATTGCAGAACTGATGGTTCACAGAGAAGGAGAATGGGTAAAAAATACTGGTGACAAGTTGGCAATCCTTATTAGAAAGATAATTGAGTGTGTTTTGGTTCACCCACACTGGAAGGTGAGGCGCGAGTTGGTAGACCTTGTGGAGAACCTTCTTTTGAAATGCAGTCAGTCGCTGGTTGATTCTGCTGGTCCCCTCCTGAAGGCTTTAGTGGGTCTCGTAAATGATGAGAATCCTGAAGTTCAAACCCAGTGCAATAATGTTCTGAGACACTTTGCAGATCAAAAAGTAGTGGTGGGCAACAGAGCTTTTACTGACATCTTGTCAGAAAGCCTGCATTCCCTTGCCACATCTCTGCCCCGCCTCGTGAACTCCCAGGATGATCAGGGCAAATTCTCTACTCTCAACTTGTTACTTGGTTATCTGAAACTCTTGGGCCCCAAAATAAACTTTGTCCTCAACTCTGTGGCCCATCTCCAGCGACTTTCCAAAGCGCTCATCCAAGTTCTAGAACTAGATGTTACTGACATAAAAATTGTTGAAGAGAGGAGTTGGAACTCTGATGCCCTGAGTGCTTCTCCACAGGGCCCCACTACATGGCAAGGAAACCAAATCCAGAGAAGATATTTCCGCTTCTTCACTGATGAGAGAGTTTTTCTCCTCTTACAACAAGTTTGTCGGCTTCTTGGGTATTATGGGAACCTTTATTTGCTTGTGGATCACTTTGTGGAACTATACCACGAGTCTGTGGTTTACCGGAAGCAGGCTGCCATGATCCTTAATGAACTGGTTACAGGAGCTGCTGGGCTGGAAGTAGAGGATCTTCATGAAAAGCATGTTAAAGCAAGCCCAGAGGAACTGAGAGAGATTGTGACATCTTTACTTGAAGTATACACTAGCCAAGAAAACTGGTATTTGGTTACCTGTATTGAAACTGAGGAGGGAGAGGAGCTAATGATGAAGCAATCAGGTGTCCAAGCCATCACATCTGGTGTACACACCTGCCAAATTATATCTTTTCCAGCCTTCTCAAAGCCAAGTCCCACTATCTGCTCCATGAACAGCAACATCTGGCAAATATGCATTCAGTTGGAGGGGATTAGCCACTTTGCACACGCACTAGGAAAAGACTTCCGTTTGCTCCTGATGTCAGCCCTCTATCCAGTACTGGAGAAGGCTGGAGACCAAACCCTGCTCATTAGTCAGGTGGCTACCAGCACCATGGTAGATATTTGTGTTGCTTGTGACTATAACTCCTTGCAAGACCTGATCAATCAAAATTCAGACTATTTGGTGAATGGCATCTCCTTAAATCTCCGCCATCTCTCTCTGCACCCTCACACCTCAAAGGTTTTGGAAGTCATGCTGCGAAACTCAGATGCTACCCTGCTTCCTTTGGTGGCAGATGTGGTTCAAGATGTCTTGGCCACCCTGGACCAGTTTTACAGTGAGAGAGCTGCTTCCTTTGTCAGCGTTCTGTATGCCCTGCTGATAGCATTAGGTACATTGAAAACCTTTTTTTTAAATGTTGATTTGGGGGATAGTACTCAGTATTCTAGTTTGCCTAGTAATACATTTTTGTTAGCATTTGTGGTTATGCTGTGAAGAATATTTGTTTGAAAGACTTTCTCTCCAGTCCCACATTATGGTATGGTTCTATTGTTTATTTGTTATGCTTTCAATAATCTACTATTTATTGAGCACCTGCTCTGTGCCAGGGATATAATAAACCGTATGGGCTAAATATCAACATCATTTTTATTTTACAAATAAAAAAAACTAAGGCCCAGTGAGATTCTACTTAGCCAGGGTCATACAATATGGGATAAAGTGAGGATTTATGACAATTTTATTCATTCCAATATACCAAACTGCTGCTGCTGATACTTAGAGTGAGCAGTATCCATGCTAATGGGGAACAAAAATAGCATGAATTATTCATTCCACAGATGCTTAGAACAGTACTGTCCAACAGAACTTTCTGTGAAGATGATAATACTCTATATATCTGTTCTGTTCAATACAATAGTTACTAGCTACATGTGGCTAGTACTACTGGGGAATTGAATTTTCGGTTTTGTTTAATTTTAGTACCCACATATAGCAACATGTAGCCACATGTATTATATTGGACAGAGCAGATCTACAAAGTTCTTTTTAACCTTTTAGTTGTGTGAATTGATTTGCATTTCTCATCTTCCATTTGATCTTAAGTGCCTACTAGAGATGCTAACCCATCATCAGAATGACAGCATTTTCTATAAGCAACGGAATCTCAACTGGACAATCAAACAATGAGCTATATACCTGGGTGCCTTTTATCCAAAAAGCTTATCTGCAGTATTTATTTCAGTACTGTTAATAGCCTCTGAGACAGATAGAAAGGTCATTTACCTCATTTCATCAGGTAAAAAAGCCAAGAACATGTAAGAAAGTTTCTCAGGGAAGGAGTCTGGGCCAGGGTCTGTGCTCTGTCCTATAGCCGATGCTATTTCCAATGTCCCTTCATTAACTCCTGAACATTTACAGTAGCACAAATGTTCTGTCACTCATTCAGTAAAAAAGTGCCTGCCATATGTCAGGTGCTGTGCTGAGTAATAAGGTACAGCAGTGAACAAGATGAATAAACTTAGGGAATTTTCCTCCTACTGCAAGAGAAATGATAAACAAGTAAACAAATCATTAAACAAGCTCACTGCAGATTCCGATAAGCACTGAGAGGGAAATAAACATCTTGATGCACACGAGTAACAGGGACACCCACTTTAAATTGAGTGGTCAGGAAGAATAAGGTCCCATGTATGTACAGGGCTGTCACGTTGTTTTTACGGTTTGTAAGAAGGGAGCCATAGGTGTGAAGGCCCTGAGGAAAGAAGCGGGTGGGGGTATTTGGAAAATGGAAAAGAGATCATTATGGAGAGAATGGTACAAGATGAAATTGGAAAAGGGGACAAATGTTGCAGGGCCATACAGGCCAGGGGAAGGAGTTTGGACTTAACTTTTCAGTCACTCACAAGAACGTGCCATGGCCAATAGGCAGTGGGGAGGCAGCTATGAGGAAGGCTCGCCAGGGCCTGCCCTCATGGAGCCCATCCTCAGACTGGCTGGCCACTTAGGCATAACAGATTAACGCTGGCTTCCATGGGCCAAACAGACCCACCTTTACTGCTTTGAGGAACTATACTACCTTTCAATTTGAGATTTAAATTCAGAAGGCCTATGAAGTGCATCCTCTTAGGAGATATACCTTGATTTAAGTCTTGAAAATTGAATTGCCTTAGATTGCTGGTGTCTTTGGTCTTCTCCGAAGGAAAGTGCTGTAATCCTGTGTAGTACTTTTTTGTTTTTAATTGAGGAAGGAGGGTTTCTTGCAGAAGGAAACAAGATGGTTAAAATTGACTCTGGGACATCCTAGGAAAACAAGCAGAATTGGGAATAGGTCTTCTCTAAGTTTTAAAATAACCCAGAATGCACTTGCATTTTTAGTAAATAGTAAGTAGTAATGTTGCTACAGTTACGAGTCAAAGTAGCACTTCATGCTGGCGTTTCTGTTTGTTACCTAACTGACCAGTTGTCCAACTGATGAATTCTTTTAAAATGAGAGTGAGTGGAGCATGATGGTACATGCCTGTAATCCCAGCACTTGGGAGGCTGAGGCAGAAGGATGGCCTCAAGTTGTACTACAGCTGCCGGCCTCGGCTACATAGTTCAAGACCAGCCTGAACTACGTACCGATACCCTGTCTTTAAATAAATACATTTAAATAAAATAAGTAAAATGAAAGGAGAAGTGTGTTGTCTGAGAGGTCTTAAGAAAGCCCAGTGCACGCTTCAGGAAATTAAGTTATCCAATGCACACAGTGATTCATGTGCATCAACTAAGAAAGCAAGAACCATCAGATAACCCAGCATGATGGTGTGTGCCTATATTAGGTACTTGAAGCTGAAGCAGAAGGACTGCAAGTTTGAGGACTGTCTAGGCAACTTAGAACCAATTTAGAAAAAGAAATGATAAAAAGGGCTGAGGACATAGCACATCCATCCTGCTACGTTTTTTATGTCTGCATCATATCCCACTGTGGCTGCACTGTAGACCAGTCTTGTCTTGGTAGGTGTTTTGGTGGCTTCCAATCTTTTGCCACCTCAAAAAAAAAAAATTCATTGAATATCCTTGCAGGTCTTTTTTAACATGCCTCTATGTATCAGTTGGATAAATTCCTGAAAGAAATGGTGTTTTAAAAGGGTATTACCTTTTGATTTTTGATTGAGAGTATCAAATTGCTTTCCTAAGAGGTTGTACCAATTTAAACACCATCAGCAATGTGAAAGTGCCAATTTTGCCACGCCCTTACCCACACTGTACATTACCAAGCTTTTGATCTTTGCTAATCTGATAGGAGAAAAACAGCACCTTATTATAGTTTTAATATGCATTAAAAGTGGGGTTGAACTTCCTTTCATATGTTTAAAAACCATTTGTGAGCAAAGGTATTTTAATGTCTAGCGCTAGCCTGAATCTAGAAATAATCTTTATACAGCGTCTAATCCTAGCCATGTGAACGCTGGGTCCAGGCTTTAACTGTTTGGGAACCAATCCCTTAGAGTGCACTAAGTACTTGATTTACACCTGGGAATGGTGCATTGAAGAAACGTCATAATTGATCCCTATATACAGGAACCTCCAGATACTAGATTGAAGGCTCTCATCTCAGACATTTGCTCTTAGCTGCTCCCAATTGACTGGCCCCATCATTTCCCATCTGCTGTTATTCTGGCTCTGTGCAGATGCTCCTTGATGAGGAGGAGATGAGCAGGTGGTAAAGGTCATCAAAGTCTCTTTCTCTGCTATCTACAAATAGACGGTGCTGGACCAGAGTGGCAATTTAAGTATTAAGAGCCATTCTTGAAATGAAGCTTTGAGGGGACCCCAGGATACAAAAATAGTTGAATTAGAACTGCTGTGTTAGGAATAGAGACCCTGGGACACCCCATCCCCCTTACCCTGCTGCTTCTTGCTATCCTCCCTGTGGAGAGCCCCAAGGCCTCCCAAGGCACAATGTAAAACCACTTGGGTCTGCAGTGTTTAAAGCTCATTCTGTGATGACATCAGAGGTACTAGAGAAGCACCAAAGGGAAAACTTTGGAGAGAAAATGGCTAGCTCTCTGAAGCATTTTATATTAGAAATATAGTATGAGACTGTCCATTCTTAAAGTTCTTTAGTCTGTCTTATACTAATGGGTAGATATCCTATACTCAGAATTTGCCATTTTACCTGTTTTCTAATCTCATGGGTTTTTTCGTTCAGCATATATTTTGAGCACCCATGCTATGCTGGGTATATTGGAGTGTAGAGTCTAATGGAAGATTAAGATACCAAGTAGGACACACAAAATATACAGTTACAAACTGTAATGAGTTGATAAGAAAGTAATGAACATAGTACTATATAGCAAGACCTTGCCTAAGTTCGACTGAGGATTGAAAGAATGGCTTACTGGGCAAGTTCTAATTGTAATTTCCAATTAACTAGTTAAAAATTAAGGGGGGAAATACTTCAGACAGCAAGTACAGAATATGTAAAAGTTATGAGGCAGGAAAATTCTTGGTGCGTTGGAGGAGCTAAAAAGTAGTAAATAATCAGGCAACTGAAGTAGAAGATGAGTTTGAAGATGAGGCAGAATAGATGGTATAGAGCCACACAGGTTCATGGCAAAGAGCTTATTCTACTTATAAAGTGCTAATGCTCGTTATTAATGACCGAGGTGATCATTTTAACATTTTCTCTACAGCCCAGTGGTTCCCAGAAACAAGTTACGTTGGGCAACCCCAAGATCAAAGCTTAAAGGAGGAGGGAGGTTTTTTGCACCAAACTCTTGAGAATAACACTACAGCTGAAGACATTGAACGGTTTGTGCTGGACTACCTTAGAGAAAAGGATGTGGCAGAGGGAAATGTCTTGGATTTTGACAGTGATGAAGGTAATTATTACTTATTTTGTATTAGTTATTTCTTTCTTTTTAAAATAGACTACTGTAAAAACAGGGAAGCATCATTCTAGATAGTTTGGAAATTTCAAAAAGTCACTCAATCCCACTATGCTAACATAGCCATTCTCATTTTTTGTGCAATATTTTTCCATTCTTTTTTGGTATAAACCTGTTTTTACATGATCTCATAGTTTTTGTTTTGCTGTGTGGTGCTGGGGATGGAACTAGGGCCTCACGCATGCTAGGCAAGCTCACCACCACTGAGCTGCACTCCCAGCCCGCTGCAGCCCTAAGTATAGCATCATACCCTTTTTGTGTCTAGTCCTAAGCAATGCTCCATGTTGCTCTAGAGGCGTCATAATTAATGTTTTAATAGCTGTTACTGAGTATCTACTCCCCCTCAGGAAGTTTTTGTTGCTTCTAGCTTTCACTGTAGGAAACAGTGCTGCAGTGGATGATCCTGTACATGTGAGCTTTTCCTCCTCCTGGCATATTTCTTTATAAATTGCCAAAAGTGAGATTCATAGATCAAGGATATGAGCATTATTTAATGCTTGCAGAATTGTCTTCTAATAAGGTGGTATTGATTTATACCCTTCCTTCAGCAAAACAGGATTAATACTGGTTTCACCACAATTTACTTTTCCTAAATTACAAGTTAAAAAAATTACTCTCGTTATTTTACTTTGCATTTTTATAATTACTGGCAAAGTTGAACCTATTTCTATTTCTATATGTTTTTTTTCTTTTTTCTTTTGTTGTTGTAGTTTTGTTTTTTGAGATAGGGTATTACTTTGTAGTTCATGCTGGCCTCAGACTCACAGCAATCTTCCTGCCTCAGCACCCCTGGGATTACAGGCATTCAACATCACACCCGGCTTCTACATGCTTCTTTTCTAACATTTCCCGCTGCCCACCCACCGCCCCACCCACCCCCACTCATTGTTTATTTATATGCTTTGTCTATTTACTTATTGGTAAGACGAGATTCCAGTGTTTTTCTTACCCATTTATATGATACAGGAAAAGAGAATTCAGGCTAGTAGCAGCTCTGGCCTCTTGTTTTATTCACAAACTCAATCTGGAGCTTCAGGTCAGGGAAGGATTAATAAATTATTAGAATCTCCTCTGCAAATATAAAATGCCAAATCATAATGAGCTTGGTGGTCCCATAACTATCCTAAATTGAACTGAGTCCCAAATTAGTTTGTTAAGTTAGAATTGAGCAGATTTCTTTTTTTTTCCTCCCCACCCCCAGTCTGTACTCTCAGATTCTAGTGAACTGAAGCCATACTTCCAGGATAATAGAAAATAGTGGTGTTTTATGGCTTGTGTCTAGATGTGCCCCCAAAGCCTTATACAGTCATAGGTGGGGCTTTTTCAGAGGTGGTTGAATCTTGAGTGTGTGGCACTGGAATTGATCCATGGTACAATGCTAGGATCAAGAGCGCTAGGATTTAGGGTATGAGTGCTACCCACCTTAAGTAGTCTAGATAAGACAAAAAGGGCAGAAAGACACTGTTAAGGTCTCTTGTTGCTTTTGCCACCTTGTAGGTGCCATGAATTGTTCTCTGCAGTGCCCCTCTGACAAGCTGCCCTGCCTTGGAGCCAGCTGATTATGGACTGAAACCTCTACAAACTGAAAGCTAAATAAGGCTTTTCTCTCTCTCTCTCTCTCTCTCTCTCTCTCTCTCTCTCTCTCTTTATTTATTTATTTATTTAGTGGCACCAGGGATTGAACTCACAACCTCATGCCTGCCAAACAGTCACTTAAGCCACTGAGCCAAACTCCTGGCCCTGCCTTTCCTCTCTTAACTTGTGGGTGTTGGGTATTTTGTCTCAGCAATGAGAAAAGCAACTAAGATAAGTAGCTTGTTACATTTACTGTAAGAAATTCTTTCTAAACAGCAGTGAAGCATCACAAGGTCTAAATAATGATTGATGCAGAGTCGAGTCATTGCTGTCCCCACAGACAGAATTTCCTTGATTAGAAATGTGTTGGTCTTTTTATTCTCAGCTTTGTTTCTTGACACAACCAGATTATTTTTGTGAACTGTGCTCCTCATCTAAATCTGGGAGCCCTGAGAAAGGGAAAGCATCTTGATCCTTCGTAATAAAGATTTGCCTTTCTGGTTTATGATTCAGGCACTGTCCATTTCTTTAACATTAGGATCTTCTGTTTCTTTTTTTAATTTTTTTTTTTTTTTTTTTGTACTGGGGATTAAACTTACAACCTCACACTTGCCAGGCAAGCACTTATGCCACTGAGCTATATCCCTGGCCCAGGATCTTCTGTTTCTAGTGGATGTTGGGTCAAAGCAGACTAAATGAATCAAACCCTCTTCCAAAACCAAAATCCACATCTCTCAAATAACATTCTGCAGTGGGTAAATATCAAATGACAAGTCTTTCTCTGGGAAAAAAAAGCATAGCTCTATCATTCATATAATTACTCATCAAATAAAATCATGTACTTGGCATTATAAAGAATGTTTGGCTTGATATTGGATTGACATAAGTGTTTTAACCACATAAAAGTACCTTCTATATCCGAGATCCTTTTCTCCAAGAAATCCAAAAATTTTGCAAATGCATTTTCTCTTTATCTTTTTAGCACCTGTTAGAGACAGGTGCAGCCTCTATTGTAAGACTGTTTTTTCAGCAAAGGAAACTAAAATGAGAAAAAGTTGAGGGAATACACTCAGCTCAGTGGAAATGAGCACAGCTGGTAATTAAGGGTTTAGGGACAGTGATAGGGGATGTAAGCAGAGGAAAATTGTTCAAGATAGGGATTTTCGCCTGGGTTGCATATAGTTCTCGTCTTTCTGGTGTTTTTAAGTTACAAGCTCATATCTATCACGTGCAACACACTTCTCTAAGTAGTGAGAGAATAGTAATAGCTGGCAACATTCTTCACATTGAACCCTTTCCACAAGGAGATGAGATACGTACCTTGTGTGTTCTAGTCAGGTGAGGTAATGCAGGAGAAGTTGCTCCTAGGTTGTGGAGGCCAGACTTGTACTGATCTCTGAGTGAGCCTTATTTGCTTTGTACTATGCCAGGCTGCCCTGGTCTCCTCTCTCATACAAAGATGAGTGAAGCTTGATTCTGGCCACCAAAAGATCTTAAGGGCTGGCAAAGAAGATATATATCAAAGGATAAAGTATAAGAAAAGGATGAAAGTCAGAAAAAAAGCCAGCAGGGGAGGGGCCCACCTTCAGGATTCCAAATTAAAACTCTGCCCTTGGTATATGTTAAGTATTGATTAACTGAAATTTAGAAAAGGCCAAAAGTATAGGAAAAATTTTTAAATCATCTATTATCTTATAATCCTATCACTGTTGATATTTTGTTGTACATCCTCCTGTGTAAAAATTTATATAATGCTCATGCTGCATATGCAATTTTATACTATATTTTTTCTTTTTAACCCAATATAATTTCATAAGCATTTTATTTTGTCATTAAAACCCTAACTAAAGCCAGGTGTGGTGGTGCACGCCTTTAATCCCAGCACTCAGGAGGCTGAGGTAGGAGGAGCGTTGTGAGTTCGAGGCCAGCTTGGGCTACAACACGAGCGCAAGGCTGGCCTGAGCTACATAGTGTGACCCTGCCTGTAAAAACCAGGACCGGGAGTTTGACTCAGTGACTTAAGTGCCTGACAGGCGCGATGTTGTGAGTTCAATCCCCGGTGCCACACACACACACAAAAAAAAAAAAAAACAAAAAAAACTAAGCATAAATTTAGGAACCTTGTAACATACCATTTTATGGATGTACCATGATTTATATACCTATTCCCCCTTGAGTGGACTGTATGCCCCTAAAGGGCATATAGTCCATTTGTGGTGCTAGAACAAAGTAGCTAAGACTAGATAATTTATAAAGAACAGAAATTTATTTTCTCATACTTCTGAGGCTGTGAATTTTAAGATTAAGGTGCTGGCAGGTTCAGTTATCTGGTAAGGGTTGTTCTCAGCTTCCAAGGTGGTACCTTGTTACTGTGTCCTCCCTCGGGAGGAGCACTGTGTCCCCAATGGTAGAAGGCAAAAAAGTAAGCAAGCTAGATGAAGCCTCTTTTATACAGGCCTTGACCTCATTCACAAGAGGAAGAACTCTGTGGCCTAATAACCTCTTACATGCCCCACCTCCTGCTGCTGTCACATTGACTGTGATGTTTCAGTACTGGAATTTTAGAGGGGACGCATTCAACCATAGAAGAGGGTTCTTCCCAATTTGAAGCTGGTACAGTTAATGCTGCCATAAACATCTTGACTTATGCAGCTTGGCCCAAATTTCAGATGGTTTCCTTAAGATTCTTGCCTAGACATTTTCCTCTCAGTCCTGTTCCTAAATTAGAAGTTGAGGATCAAGCTAGTTAGAACACCTCTCATAAAAGACAGTCACTAATTATGCTCTTCTTGTAGAAGAACTGTCAGTCCCTCCAAAATTGGATGAAAATGACACCCTTCCACATACAGAGCCACCACTGCCAGTGCACATCCAGATAGCCAAGGACGTGATGGAACGCTGCATCCACTTATTGTCAGATAAAAACCTGAAGCTCCGCCTGAAGGTCAGTATGCATTCCCTTCTTTGCACTCACAGAGCAGCAAGACTAAGTGTGGTCCAGATGACAGTGGCTACATGGATGAGCATGTAACTTCCCATAGCTCCTGGTCCATGTGTCGGGGAGGAGAATGCATAAAGAGGAGTTTATCTGTGGGATGACACTTTTATATCTTCCTTTACTGACTCAGATGCCAAAAGGGAGCTGATCTTGATGAAAAACCACAAAGTTTTTGAGATTCATTGACTGTCCGAGGGAAAGAAAATTATATGCTTTGAAAGAATGTCATCTGAGCTGACTCAATGCAGAGTGCAGGTTTTAATAGTAGGAGGTAGTCATTCTTCCAAGTCTGACCCTTATCTTTGTTTCTGTTTCTATTTTCATCCTAGGTAAAACCCCACCATTTTTCATAATATTGCGTTCTCATTTGCAGCAGTTTGCTGAGCAAGCACCCCATCAACAAGGGCTTCAAATACACAGTGACTCAGTAACACGCCGGTGTGGTGAAGTGGTTGTAGGAGCCAGGTTTTTCGGAAATGCTCCAGACACCTTACACCCAAAGGAAAACCGCCCTCCTCCCAGTTCCCAAGGAGCAGGGAGAAATGACTGCCTTGGTTACTCACTGGTGGCTGTGGGAGCACGTTTCCTTGCTCAGGGATGGGGGCCACAGTGGGAAACACTGAACCACACATCATCTCAGATCTCACGTCTGTACCGTGTGGAGCTTGTTTAGTTTTCCAGAGACATCTGTTCCATTCAGCAAGCACTTTTTTTTTTCCCCAGCACCACTTTTTGAATGCTCGTTAAATGCAAGACTTTAATATCGGTACCTGATTGATACAGTTAGAAAATTCCTAAATATCCTTTAAGAAATTCTGTTACATGGGTTTTGTTGCAACTTCATGTGCATGATAGTCACTCAGAGCATCAGTACTAGAGTCAGACCTGCATACCTAAATTCAAGTCTTAGAGCCAGGTGTGGTGGTGCACACCTGTAATCCCAGCACTCAGGAGACTGAGACAAGAGGATCACCATGTGTTCAAGGCCACCCTGAACTACATAATGAGTTCAAGCCCAGCCTGAACTACCTAGCAAGACCCTGACTTAAAAATAAAACTAAGTTCAAATCTTTGTTCTGCCCCTTACTAGCCATGTGAACTTGAATAAGTAAGTTCACCATGTGGAGCCTTAGCATCTTTACATATAATGCGGGGGTGAGGATATGTGCCCACAGGTTGTTGGTTATGAGGATAAAATAGCAGAAAGTATGACATAAACGCTCATTCATTCACTCACTAAATGCTATTGAAGATTTCTGCAGGCCAAGCAAGGGCTCATAGAAGGAAATACTGCAGCCACAATCCCTATCTTCTGTTGTGGAGAGAGAGGCAACTCAAAAACACATATCCAGGTCAGGTTAATACAGATGATGAGTAGTTACTCACGTGATAGAAAATAGTAATTCACTTACATACAAGGACTGATTAAAAGATACAACAGTGTGTGAGTTGGGCATGGTGGCACATGCCTATAATCTCAGCACTGAGGAGGCTGAGGCAGGAGGGTCACCATGAGTTCAAGTCCTGCCTGAACTACATAGCAAGACTCTTTCTCAAAAAGCCAAATATAAAAGAAATTCAATGTGTGTTTACATTTTTAAAAATTATTACAGTAAAAGTCACATTGCCATTAATCTCCCTCAGAATATTCAGCCTTGCTTTGAAAATACCCATCATTCTTACTGCTTTCTGAATCACTTCTAGAAGTCTTTCGTGTCTTTAGTTGTGCCATTATCAATGCCTCCACACCCTGAATTGATTCAAAACGTATGCCTTTCCTGGTCATTTTGACCTTGGGGAAGAAGCAGAAGTCTTCTGGTATCAAACCTGGTAAGTAAAGTGGATGAGGATACACTATAATTTTTTTTTTAAGTCCACCTTTCCATTGGATGGCACTGGTTTTTTGTTTTTTGTGGGCGGGGGGTTGATGAAAGATCTCACTGTGTAGTGCTGCCTGGCCTTGAACTTGCTCATGTAGCTCAGGCTGGCCTCAAACTCATGGTGATCCTCCTGCCTCAGCCTCCCCAGTGCTGGGATTACAGGTGTGCGCCACACCCAGCAGAAGCACTGTATTTTTATCACATTTTGTAAAGACACTCACAAAAGAGGACTTTCAGAACCACTTCAGAAAATGGCAAAAATGATAGGATAACTCTTTCTGAAGAGAAGAGGAATATTTTGAGAGGGGTTCATGGCAGTGTGTCTCTTACTATAATAAATTTTTAAAATTTTAAGCATTCACCGTATATTTCAGTCTCTTTTGCAAACTATGAGCAAGACAGAGATGACATTCTGATTTAGACTAGGTCATCTCAGAAGACCTCTCCAAGGTGGTAGCATTTCTAAAGGTTGAGGAGCCAGCCATGCAAAGGGACACAGGCAGGGAGACGAATAAGCAGAGGGGGAAAATGTGCACCTTTGAATCAGCAACATCTAATGCAGCTTGTCCAGTTAGTGACAAAATTCAAATTAAAGCTAGCCAGTGATATTAAAGCCACTTTCAGGATACTGCTCTGCTCGCCACAGTACTGCTGAACATTCTCTTGTTCTCCTGCCTTATGAGTCACCCTCCAAGGAAAGGGGCTCTTCTGTTCAGCAGTTCTGTTCCCATCTGTGTGGACCATAAAAGACTCCAGTAAAGCTTAATGTTGGGACTTCACTCTTCCTTTCTGACTCCAGTGCACACCTCACATACTCTGTGAAGGCTGGTCATCCTTGTGAAGCCTGCATTGGTAGTCATATCACCACTACCTACGATATAGATGTGTTCATGCACTTTGGGATGTAAGATACTTGAAAACAAATTCTCAAGGAAGGTGAAAAGTCAGTTTAAGTATAGGCCAGCACAAACCTTTCTTGTGAGGTTGGCTTGTACCTGAGCTGCCTGCTTGGCCTCTCCAGGTAGCAGTCACAGGACTTGAATCCCACCCGGTCCCTCTGCTTTTAACTCGTCCATCACTCACAGCTCATTCAGTGACACTGCTCCCCTTCATTTGCTATGCCTGAACCCAAGCAGCTTCACTTGACACCTCACCCCCCATATCCAGTCATGCCACAATTTAAGTTATTTCATCTCTAAAACAGATCTCAAGTCCTTTCATTTCTCTACCTCCCCCACCCTCACGTAGCCACGTCACTTTGCTCCTCTCATGTAGACATGTGCTATGACCTGCTAAAGGGCTGCCTGTCTTCTCTCTCCCACTTCAAGTCCCTTCTCTACTCAGCAGCCAGAAAAACCTTCTTAAAACATAAATCATATCATGTCACGTCCCCTCTCACTGACTTAATACAAAATAAAAAGACTCTCAACATAACCCCATCCAGGCCCAGTCCTATCTGACCCCTCCTGTGTCAGTTCACACTGCACACCTGCTCATTTGTGTGTCTTGTCGAAGCTATTCCCCAGAAAAACCGTCCCAACAGTCTATATGCTTTAGCTCCTTCCCTTAGTTTCTTTGCATTTCACCTTTTATTTTCCTTCTTGACATATTGTAAGTGATAATCTCTTTATTTGTTTATTACCTAATTAAGGTCTTTATTCTATTAACATAAGCACCTTAAAGGCAAGGAAACATGTATTTCATCCTTGTGTGTCACCCTGGCCTATAGTCAGAACTCAGTGTAACTAGTTACTCAGTTAATGCATTGCTCAGTCTTATTTTTTAAGTAGTAATGTGACCCCAGGTTGCTGGTTTCAAACCATTACTATCTGCTGAAATCATGTCTTTTCTTTCAGGTTTTAGATGTGTTGGGTTTATGTGTAGTTGTACTGCAGTCACATAAGAACCAGCTGCTTCCTTTGGTTCATCGGGCGTGGCCCTCACTTGTGCACCGACTCACAAACGATGACCCCCTGGCAGTCCTCAGAGCCTTCCAGGTACTGCATTAATGCCGCACTATCCATTATGGGGATAGACATCATAAACACAGAACTCATTGGGCTCTTTTGAATTGCTTCTCTTTTTATCTGATTGCAATGTCACAGACCTTGAAGAAAGTATAGGAAAGTAAGAAAAGCACAAAGAAGAAGATAAAAGTCACTTTCCTATTGCATTTGAGTCAGGGTGAACTAGAAAAGCAAAGGCTACCAGAATTTATTGAACATCTCCTGTGTGCCAGGAAGTGAACTTGGCATTTCCCCACACACAGGCTCATCTCACAGCTGAGCAAGGTGAGTATGTTGTCTCCGTTTTCAGTAGAGGAGGAAACAAGCTCAGTGAAGTTAAGGAAGTATCTCAAGATCTTACAGCTAGCAGGTATTACAACTCAGATCTGTGAGTTCATGCTCATGTTAATTTCACTGCCCAAAAGTCAAGATTAAGGGCCCTACATTCCAGGCCTGGACATCCTTTGCCTACCCAGACAGCTGGAAAAAGCCCATGACCACCCATTTTCAGGTAGTGCTTAGGAATATCTCTCCACCTTCCTGACAGTGCTGTCAACGATAAAATGGGACTCTGCTGCAGTGCTTTGGAAAGCTAGAAGCCCTGTAGAGATGTAAGGTGTTTTTCTCCCTTAGTTTGGTTCATATTAACACAGGTATTGTAGCTTATTTATTTCTGCCCTTCCTTATTCTAAAAAGCACTTCCAGAATCCTGCAGAGATACATTTACCATGGCAAGCTAACATAAATTAGAAGTAGGTGAGCAAGACAAGGCAAAGAATAAAGATGTGTAGGGACATAAGATGAAATTGAGAATGCAATGAATGTACTTGACAAAAGAAGTTAGATTTTCTGTAGGAGTCTTCAGTACATACTGGGCCAAAGTATCAGTTTACATTCAAAACACATAAAATTGTTAATACTTTTTCCAAAGCAAAATGTATGAAATAGCAAGTGTGGAATGAAGGAGGGAGGTGTTACTAAATCCTACTCAGATGTGCTGTTTTCCTTTATGAAAATTAATAAGCAATCTGAAATGATAGCAAGTGTAGAAAAATGAAAAAATATAAAGATGTATGTGCCAAAACTGATGCTGTATTTTCCACGTGCAAGCACACTGATGACACCTAAGGTCTGTGAACCCTGTGCAGTCCAACCGAGGGACTTTAAACGAGTGCCTTCCTCTCTGCAGAGTGGGCAAATGCTCTACGTGCTGGTTACGCCTTGCTTACCGATTTATAAAGAAATTCCTACTCTACTGTATACTCAGTCTTGTGCAGCAGGGCAAAACGTTTCAATATGTTCTGCTAGAGAAAGTTTAAAATGAGACATGTAAAGAAACTGCCTGTTGTGAAAGATAGAATGAGAGTGATGTACATAAGAGATTGTGTGGTCAAATAGTAGGAACATGGAGTCAGCTTGACCTGCAGGGACTGGCCTGGGTTCAGCCAGGGACCTCAGCCTCCCCACCTCCTTCCCTCACTCCTCACCCCACCCTACCCCACCCCAGGCCTGCAGAGGGCAGCTGCTGAGCCTTAGCACTTGTGTTTCCCCAGCTAGCCAGACTTAAAAGCCCAAGTCTTTTCTCAAGGGATGTTAGGGAGATTTCAGAAATGATCTATGTGAACTGCTTTAAGCCTTTTTTTTTATGAAAAAAAAGGAAAATCAAGGTATTAATCATATTATTCATCCAATTCAAGATTCCTCAGAATTATTCTCCATGTAATCTGTATTTATGGATAGAAGCAGCTGTGCCTTAGGAGCAGAGACCTCTGAATTCATAACTGTCAGAATCACCAACCGTGGGCAAGGAATTAACAGCAATAATTCTGTTTTGTTTTTTTTTTAAGTAGAGACCTAGATGCAATTGAATTACTAAGCATTCTTTAGCGCTCTTACTGCCTTGCTGGTTGGTATTTAGTCAGCAAGTTGGGGGCTGTTTCTGCAGGTTTTGCGCACACTGGGAGGCAAGTGTGGTGATTTTCTTCGGAACCGGTTCTGCAAAGATGTGCTACCGAAGCTGGCTGGCTCCTTAGTTACCCAGGCTCCCATCAGTGCCAGGGCCGGACCAGTTTACTCACACACGCTGGCCTTCAAGTTGCAGCTGGCTGTCTTGCAGGGCCTGGGCCCCCTCTGTGAAAGCCTAGACTTAGGTAGGTACCAACTCACTTCGCTGGCATGCAAACCCTCATCCTGTCACCCCTGCCTCCCTGTGCTCGTGCCCCTCCCCTCCCTTCGTGTCTTCACCCTTCAGTCTTACTTTGGCCCCATTCATCCATGTGTCGTGCATTTCCTGACTCACAGGATGGAGTATAGAGCTCAGGGAATGTTGCCCAGCTGCTCCAGGTTCCCTAGATGACAGTTGGTTACTGCTTATCCCAAATGAAGTCTGAGGGCCAGTGCTTGTTTTGTTTTTCCTCTCTGTAGGTGAGGGTGACCTGAATAAAGTGGCTGATGCCTGCTTGATTTACCTCAGCACCAAACAGCCCGTGAAATTACAAGAGGCTGCCAGGAGGTATGTCTGCTTGATCACCTGCATCTCTTTACGTTTGTTCTAAATTATAGATGATTTTCTAATGGTGAGCAGATCTGAAGCATCTCTGCTCTCCTTTCTCTCCTTGCCAGGTTAAGATGATTTCTTGAACTGTGCCAACTCTAAAGATGGTATTTTTACCAGATGCATTTCCCTTCATAAGTAACCTTTTCCTCTGCTGCAATATCCACAACAATTTTATAGGGACAAAAAGCAGAAAGACCATGTGTTGGAGGGGACCCAGCACTCTCCTGGTTCATGTATAAGTCACTTATGGGTCCTGTTCCTGACACCCCCGTTGTCCCATGGCTCACCACAGTAAAGGGAAAGCACTGAATTACTGATCTCCAAAACCTCAATGCCATGGAGGGTCTTAGATGATAGAAAAGTGTATACAAAGTTGGATGCATTTTCAAGCAGGCACATACATGCCTCTTTCTAGAGTCCATACTATAACATAAGTAAGCAGCAGAGACCACCAGGCTTGTGTAAAGGCAACATGGCATGGAATTTATTGTGCCTGGGTTCAGGCAGAGAGTACGATAAGACCTTCCGTTCTGAACAAAGACAAGTGTGTGTCTTTTTACAGAGGTGGAGAGAAGGTAAGCAACATTCAGCAGGAAGATCCCAAGGAACATCTGTGGTTAAAGTTTTCTGGCTATCTTGCAGCTCAGTGGGCTGAGCCCTTTGAAGTGTCCGTGGTACATTTTTGGGTGTCTCCAGAGGTCTCCAGGTCCTGCAAAATCCCTCGTCCTATCTTACCTCCTTTCTTGTGTTTGCCGAGTGCTGAGCTGAAATCCCTGCAGAGAGTAGTGCTTCCGCTGGCAAGCAGGCTGGGAGTTGGGTGTGTCAGGCCAGGTTGGAGACTTACACATACTATTCATCCAGTCCTAGCAGGAGTCTGCAACCCAAAAAAAAGTAACTGTCACTCAGTGGGCCTTTTCTGATTCTGAAATCACATGATTCTAATTGCCAAGTGTCTTGACCATGATTCTGACAGAAGAAGCTATTTTTAGTTGCTGGAGTACTAAGTGATTTTTCCCGTAAAGTGAAACTCTTGACAGAGGGCATCCCCAAACTGCACTCTGACCCCCTTTCCCCAGCTCTCCTTCCAGCTGAGAGCAGCCTCGCTCTGGAGCTACTTCCCCAGCTGCTCTGGGCCGGGCCAGGCTGGGACTATCAGGCCTGCCCGCTCCATGTTCCTGAGTAGTTCCCCTCCTTCCTGGGCATCTGGAGACAGGGCCTTGAGTATCCCTGCTGGGGTAGGAGGTAGGATTCACCTCATTTCCTGAGGAGTTGAAAGGCTGCTCTGACTGTGGAATAAGGAGAGCGACTTGCTCTCATAACCCTTGTACTCCCTGGGAGTGATGGGAATATCTTTTTTAATTGATTTATTGTCTTTGAAATTTTTTACTCTTGATTTCCCCAGTAACCTTTTCTCTTCTGTCCCTTTCCCATCACATCCCTTAGCCCCAGAATCAGTCATGGTTTCTGGAGCATGGCATGCATCCCAAGGAGCTTCTTATCCCCAGCCACTATTATTCTTTAAAGAACCAGCTTATGAGAAAACAGTTCTCCCTGGGTGGTGCCCCCACAGCTCATTGTTGGGTGATTTAAAGCACAGCCCACAAACATGATGCATTTATGTTCAAGTAAACTCTTTGAAGAGCTTGTTACAACCAAGAGTTATAAAGACCTGATTTTCACAATTTCTTGTCCCATTCTATTTTTTTTTTACTACCACTGCATCCCATCCTTCAAGTTTAGAGCCATCAAGCAATCTAATATTGGCAATTCATTATCTTCTCATTTCTAATTCTCTTTTTTTGTGGCTGAAAGCAATTAAACCCGGAATTGGACCTTGCTGAATCCTGAGTTGGTATTCAAGGTGCCTCAGGAGGAGGAACATGCAGCCAGACCACTCACTGCAGAGGCGCCTTTGTTTGCTTCACCGCATTCCACTCGGGGTTGAGTCAGATGACCTCCCTCTGCCAGGCAGTGAGCAGGGGAGGAAGTGCAAGGTTGATTACTTCACAATACACATCACCTGCAAACTGTTTCGAATTGGGGGCAGGGGACAGTGTTGTCCTTGATCAAGAGCTGATTTGGCATCTTGATTCAGAAATTAATAAACTCTCTAAGTGGGAAAAGAAGCCAGAGACAGTTGGAGACCTAATATCTTTGTGAGCTGCATTACTGCGCAGAGAGGGTGATATGGGACTGATTGGTACTGAAGCAATCACTGATCCTGATGAGCAGCCATGTCCCCTAACTGAGATGGAGTCCCCACTGTCCAGCCGGTTTGTCCCTAGTTCTTCTCTTTCCTTCCTACCCCACATCCCTTACCAAGGTAAAGCCTATCTGCCTACTTGAAAAGTCTCCCTGAAAACTATCTGCTTCTCTTCCTCTCCACACCTTGTAGGGGGGTTTATCAAAAGCCAAGGGTAGTATTCAGAGCCACCCCGAGATGACTTATCTCCCTTCACAGGTATTAGTTTCCTCCACCCTGCACCTCTGTCAGCCAGAGGGCTGGCTAAGGAACCTGTGACAACCAGGGCCTGCTGTGAGGCCTCCCACCTTCTGAGAGGAGATGGACAAGCACCAGGCCTGCAGGGCAGGTGTGGCAGTGGCCCCTGGAGTTGGGAGAGTTAGGACCAGAGACCTTCCTCAAATTGGGATGGCAACAAACTTGGCTGCACCATGAAAATTTCTCTTTGTTTTCACTACACCTGGGTTTTTCCTTCCTCTTATTTGCTTTTTCTGGCTGCAAAGAATGACCAAGACCATGTTTGCTTTTTTAATTTGTCATATTAAATATAGCCTTTGTGGCAGGCTTTTACATCAGGCTGTAAACTCTGGAAATGGAAATTGATCAGAGAGTGGTTGATATAACCAAGGCTGTAAATGCTAAGAACGGAGATGCCATTCCAGTTTAATGCTTTTATCTAGTGAATACGCCTTGTAAGGAGGGGGCATAAATCTTGTAACTTGGTTGGGGGTGGGGATGGGTATAACCTTCCAATTTGTTACCACCAGGTGTCACTGTTAGAACTAGCAATGCAAAAAAAATAAATAAAAAAATACAGCTTCCCCAAAGTCCATGCAGCAAAATAAGTTCAATGGATAAAAAACAAATAAATCATATTTGGGGTGTAGGAGGAGGGGTCAAGATATCAGGAGCTGTATGTAGGCAGTGCTTCTGAGGGTAAGCATTGAATTACAAATAATAGATCTAATCAGCCACACCCCATCTCAGCCCAGTGCTGAGGTAAATTTAACTGATTTAAGTTCCCAAGTGGCCCTGGAAGTCTCCAGGGTATCTCCCAGCATGCTGTGTGTCCACAGTTCTGTGCCTTCTGACCATAGAGCTTTGCCCTCCTGTAGATGAAAGGAATTCGAGATGAGAGCATCCACCCCAAATTTCTATGTTTTCTTCAAGCCAGTATATGTACTCAACCTGGCTCAACTCTTTTAAACTGCACATCTTGGGCCAGTCTCTTACTAGCCTCTGAGGCTCCCAGCCTTGCAGTGAGGTCTTACATCATCCAACTGGGCTAAAAGTAAACAAAACTAGGCAACATCTATTTTTAAAAAGATGAAATCCATGCCTAATAATGTCATGATAGAGAAACAAAGCTTTTATGCTGCCTGATCTCTACCAAGTCTCACCTCCACCTGCTACCTCTAGAGCCCAGCTGCGGTGGCAGGGTACCAGCAGGTTGTGGCCAACTGGTGTACCTACTGCTCATGTGCAGGTACCTGGATGCCTTATTGCTGGAGTCTTTGATGTGAAGGAAGGAGGACACTGCCTCTTCAGCATCCTCTCTTGCCATTGTATGTGAGAGCAAAAGGCACCCGTTTTTGTTTTGTTTTTTGTTTTTTAATTAGTACATGTTTGTAATACATAGTGCAATCATTTTGGGGAATAAGTACATGCGCATAATACATTTTAATTTTTTGTTCCTCTTCTCTTCCCTCCTTTCTCACCTTCCATCTCAAGATCCCCTTCCCACATACCAAAGATCTACCTTCCTATTTCTGTTGTCTGTCCTTTTCTTTGCTCTTTAAATCATTTATATTTTGGGTTTTTTCATATAAGAGAAATTATTGCAATGTCTAAGTTTATGTGTCTGATTATTTCATTTAACATTATGGTCTCAAGGCTCATCTGTTTTCCTACAGATGACTCAGCTATATCCTTTGTGGCAGATATATCCATTGGCAAATATACCCGTTGTATATAAATACCACATTTTCTTCATCCATTCATCTATTGATAGGCTTATAGACGACTTCCAAGGTTTAGCTATTGTAAGTTGAAGGTGCCAGTCTTGGAGTTGGACAATCTAAGGTCAGATCTTATCTCTGTGTACCCTGAGCAAACGGCTTGGTTTCCTTGCATCTCATTTCTTTCCCTGTAAACTCAGGGTGGTGATAATGCCCTCCTTTGCAGGTGTTAGGGCAGATGAATTGCTCTCATGCATTCAGGAAGTCTGCTCAGTGCTTGTCCATTCTGCAGGTTGGTTAAGGAGCCCCTATGTACCAGGCACTTTTCTAGGCATTAAAAATAAAGGAAATAAAATAGAAAAGACTTCTATTCTCATAGCGCTCATGTTCCAAAGATATACTGATATATTGTATATACATTGCACATACGCCTGTAATTCGATGTAGTCTTATAAGTCTGCTTCATCTTTACTGAACAGGGGCTTTGCTATCAGGAGGGTCTTTTTCATGTTAATTGTGCCACCTCTGCCCATTCCCTTATTTGTGTGAGAAGTCAGGAATAGGTTTGAAGGTTCATTTACTGTCTGACTTCCTGCTCTCTTTCTAGCAGTAGGATCCCAGCCCATCAAAGAACCAGCTGGTACCTTCAAATCCCAGAAAAATACAGACTGGCACAGGCTCATTCATTTCATCACTGTCAGAGCCCAGCTCTTCTCTTTACCTACGTATAGGCCTATTGTATTTGAACAGATCAGGAGCCACAGAGGTGATCCATTAGTTCAGCTGACTTGAAATGAGAAGCTCCCTTCCTTAAATGATGTGGGCAGTTTGTTTGAGGTTGGGCCACAATCCTATTTCCCTCTTGAATTGTTCCCAGCATGGAAATGAGGGCACTCCTAATATTTTTCTTTTTGGCACTTGATTAATAGTTGACAAATCCAGACCTGAGTAGTTAGCTTTCCCATTATCTATCTTTTGACAAGCTGCTTTTCTTTTCAAGGCCCATTGTTCTAAAAATACATTCACATGTGAAGCTGTTCACTGTGCATATACAGGCATGATTTCATGGTGTCAAAGATAAGAGACATCTGCCATGCAGATTACAAACAAAGTAGATTGCTGGGTTTCAGATCTAAAGCCAGAAACTTCTGTGCTACTTAAATCAAATGCTACCATTCCTTCCCTGCTTTCTTGGTGTTGTCACATGACTGATAATCTGCCAGGTTCAGCCATTTTACCTCACAGCAGGGATGTGTGCACAGGTACATGGGGAACAGGATGCTCTTGATGGCAGATGAGCCTGGTGACTGCACTGCCTGCGCAAAGTGGATCTCAGTCAGCAAAAGCCTTGGTATGACACAGGGAAGCCATTTCGTCCCTTTACTGAGTCTGCCATCTGTCTAGAACCCCTAGGAGGCTGAAGTGCATGCGACAATCTCAATATCAAGTAAAGTAGCCATGGAAATAGCCTCAGTTGTCTTTTCTTACTGTACCTGGGGGCAGGGGAGCAGGGTCCTCCTCATGCTGGGCGTGCACACCACCACTGAGCTACCCCTCAACCCCTATTGCAGAGATTTTTATTGAGTCTCTTAGGATAAACCAAGTACTGTTTTGACAATGAAGATTTCAAAGAAGAATACCAAGTTAGGGTTGGCCTCACACTGCTGTTCAGTAGCAGTGTAGCCTAGGTGAATTAACTTCTCAAAGTCTCTGTTTCCTCCTCTACAAGACTGAAATAAAAAATATGTACTTTCCACTGACTAGTTATTACAAGATGCAGTAAAAATTTTTAACACAAAACAACACCACAGATTAAAAAGTTAGTAGATAGTAGTTGTTAATCATTAAATTTCCCCCTTAATTCTAAAAATGACTTAGGGCGCCTTATAAACTGAGCTTATGCAACAAGGAAAAAAGGAAATAAGTGCAGGAAATTTTTAAAGAGAAAAATAATAAGTGAAAAAGCAAGATGAACCCAGAATTAATGTTGATACATAAAGTGCAGAGTGAGAGCCCCGCCACCCTGCTTGGCTTTGTGCTTCCGAAGAGTAAAGAGGGAAATATAATCTGATGTGCAGCTTCCTGTAAATACTGGAATGAGAGCATAGAAAAAGAAAAGAAAGCTTTTCAGAAAGAAGCACAGTGTTCCTTGTTACTGAACCATGAAAAAATGTCTCCATGGGTCATCTTAGGAGAGCATGGGGTACTGTTGTGACTAACATGCTCCACATCCTTGCGGTAAATACAGAAGTACATTTCTGAGAGCCATTTCTTCAGGCATCCGTCAGTGGGGGCTGCTGGCTTAGAGCCAAAGCCCAGGTTACAGGGAAACAGATCGGGGACGTGTGGGGCAAACTAGGTAGGCTGCTGCCGAGATGTCTTTATCTTCCAGAGAAGGGCAGGAAACCCTACCTATGGCCTAGGAGCGCAGCCAGCTTGTGCCAAGGCCTGAGTCAGTCTGCACAAAAGGCCACTGTGAAGTCTGTGCCCAACAGCACTGTCATGGGACGTAGGCCTAGGGAGGCCTGGGGATGGGAAAGATGGCCAGATGGAAAGGGCTGCTTTTAAATCCCAACCAGTGGGATTTAAACCCTGCTAGGTCCTGGCTTACTTTTGAATTGTCTGTAACAGATTGGGCCTCAGTGCCATATCCTTTTAAATATGCACAAAGCAATGGAATCATTCCACTGCATTTATGATACTTTGTCTTTGATACTTTAGGGGCACTATTAGCATCACAGGCTTCTACTGGTGTTTGTGATTTTAAATCCTGTCCTTGGTGCATTTAAGTTTTTAACATGGGTCTCTGTGAGTGTGCGTGTTGGAGTTAGATCAATAGATGAATGGTTTTGAACAGGTAAATATAGTTAAGCCTAACAAGTACATATAGCTGCAAAGGTAATTGGTAGTATTTATTTGGAGAGCAAATCGTTGCTTCCAGTCATAATCCTCCATTTTCAACATTTAGAAACAAAAAACGACCTCCGTGCAGAGGAAGATAGCTAAATTGAATAGCAAGAAAGGACAGACTTGAAATACTGGTTAACCAATGAACCGAGACCCATTAGAGTAAATTACCGAGTATGGAAACGTAGCTCCACTGCTTGCTGGCTAGGACATGTAGACACCCTGTGCATCCATTTGTTTCAAAGGCAACACACAGCCTCATTTACAACAACAGCATGCACAGAATATTGGAAGAAGAGTGGCCAGAGAAAAGAGGAATGGGGAGGTTCTGCTGCCAGAGAGGGAACAAGCAGGCTAACGTAGCTTGGTAGGTAGGCCTGCCTTCCAACAAGTGAGTTCATTTTCTGATCACATTTAGTCATGCCTATATAGAGATAGCCTGCATCATGTTCCTAAGGAGACATCCTGAATAACTTCTTTAGAAGCCCCAAATAAATAAATAAATAGATCACAAAACCACAACTTCTTTACCGCTGGCATTTACCCTGACAGCTCGTGAGGGCATTTTATAAATCCAGAAAGAGACAAGGAACAGCAGATCCCTCAAGCAAGTAATTGACAGAAAAAGAATAGCCTGTCACCCGGGAGAGCTGGAAGCCTTGCATTTCAGTTACAGTTTATTTAGCTTTTGCTGGGCCTTGATTGGCTGGCGGTTTTCTGGAGTTCCCTTTGAGCAGATGTTGTCTAGACAGAGATGGTGAGGACATACTCTGTATTAGTCGCTCCTGCAGCGGAGGGGTTTGATTTTGGTTTTGCCATGTTGAGGGAGATGTGAGGGGATGACCCAGCACTCATGCTGGAAAACTGCCGTGGCTATCAGAGCTGGAAGTCACCTTAGAGCTGGTCAGCTCTAACCTGTCCTCACAGAGACATGCCTTGCCGTGTCTCCTCCTCAGCAATCCTTGCCTGGCTCCAGTCTGCTCATGCCCTCACCATATTGCGTCATGGGCCTCTACAGTCGGCCTGCCTTCCACACCAGGCAGGGCTCTGAGACCAAAGCCTTTGTCCTTCTAGCTTTGTGTCCCAACACTCTACACAGTGCCTGGACTGGACCAAGTGTGAGTAAATGTTTGATGAACCATGAGGACATAAGACCCAGCTGACCAGATTTCACTAGCGTATTTTCTCCCTCCCCAGGCTGCTTCACCCCCAGCTTGTTCACTCAAAGCACCCCAGTACTGATCCTGAAGGAGTGAGCTGCTTCTGTTGCTGGGCATCTGGAGTTTATTAGGTGCTTACTGATAGCCATCAATTGTAGATAGGCTGAAGTGCAGGGAAATGGCTGCCTGCGTGAAGTAAAATTCAATAAAACCGCATTTTAAGTGAAAAATCAGTATAAACACCAGGCTTCTTTGCCATGGAAACAGAGGTTGCTTAGAAACTGCCTAACGGCGAGTTCTAAATTTTTTAAAGTCAAGTTATCATTTAAGCTACACGGCCCTACAGGTTATTGAGAGATAATCACTCGCCTCAGGACACAAGAAGGCATGAGGCACAGCTGAGTGCCTCCCCTGCTCTGGGGACCAAGTAATCTCTTGATAACTGTGCTCCCCAGAGCCACTCATTTGGGCCTAGGGGAAGGAGAAAGAAATTTTTGTTCAGGAGTTAAATAGTGTACATATATTTTTTTAAAAGTGCTTCTCTTTGGGTTTGAAAAAAGATGGAACTGGCCATTTGGCATGTTCAACAGCCATCTCTGCCATGTTTCAAGATATATGAGGAACATTTTCCAGACAGTTACCCCAGTCACTTCAAAACAGAGGTCCTGCCTTTGTCTTCTGGCTTTCATTTATGCAGAAAGGACTTCCGAGGGCTTCGGCTTTGCTCTAGGCTCCCACCTCTCTGGGATACCTCATCCCGACACAAGCTGGGCGAGAACTGGCCCCAGAACAAAGTGGTGTCAGACTTCTTGGTCCTCGAGCACAGCTCCCAGGGGTGGAAGCCAGGGAAGGTCCAGGTTCAGAATTTGTCAGTATTTAGAGTTCAGCAGGTCGCGTGCCTCTCGCCGAGCAAGTGCGCAGCTGTGCCTGCCAGCCATCTGGTTGCATGGCACAGTGTTTGCTGCTCACCTCAGGCGTGTGGAGGGCAAAGCAGACCGCATTCATTTCTTCCTAAAAACAAGCCAAGGTAGAACTCCATTGCCTGAGAATTGGAACCCCCACCAAGTTAGTGTGGAGGAATTATGAGTGAAACACAACACAGATGTTTTGCCCTTTTTCATTTCTGAGAATTATCCATGGCGTGGTGGTGCTGCTAGAGTTGGTAGTGATAATTACTCCTTAGACACACACACACACACACACACACACACAGATTCTCTGTCTCTCTCTGGAAGGAATAGTATTTTCATTATACACTTCAAAGTGTTTCCTGTACCTCCTCTTCTCAGAGCCTGAGAACAAACCTGGGAGGAGGGTGGGTTGCCTGTGATCAGCCTCCTTTGGAGAAAGACGAGCCAAAACAATTTGCTTCGAGCCACAGAGGCAGAAAGGACTTGCATTCCTGCTTGCCATTCTGGGATGTCCACCACTTGAAGAACAAAGAAACAAGGCCCAAATTAATTCTTCCAAGAGTTTGACTCTTGCTTAATAAAAGAAGGTGAACTTTGTACATGTTTTTTTCTTTGCTTTCCTGTTAGCACTTTATTTGGAGATCTTACAGGGCAGAGAGTGGCTTCTTTCCTTTTCTGTCAAGGAATACAACATCCACATTTAGCATGTTAAAAAGGGTTCTGAAAATGAACATTGCCATGTTTTCATGCCACATAAGTCAGAGCAGAGCTGTGACTGAGCTGGGCTGTGGCACCACTCTGCTGGATGTTGTCCAGATAAAAATACTTGAAGCGAGAATGCCGTGCTATAGCTTGAGAAATTGTTCCAATTCTTGAAATCAAGTGAAACCATTTGCATTCTAACAGTCTTTGGCACTAGGGAAAACTGTCAACTCTGTCACGTGTAAATAGAAATCTACTTCCCATTTCTGGTGGGGTTTTTTTTTTTTTAATCATTTCCCTTGCCACTCTAATTATCAAAGATATTTTTGTTTTTAAACAAAAATTCTCTCCCACGCAGGCCCCATCTCCTTTCTGCGGTGGAGTGGAAACGATAAATTAGAATGTTCTAATCACTTCTCCAGCAACCACTGTACAGGTTATAAACACAAGATTATCTTAAGCAAAGAAAATTTAACATTGTTTAGGCACGGAACAGGTCTGGAAATGTTCCAAAGTGCCCCTCTCCCCCAGCTGCTTCCTTTCCCTTCTTAGCATATGTCTGTCAAATGCAAGGAAGAAAGAAAAACTAGCTTTATAGAGGTAAGACCTGAATCCCTTGAGGACATTAATTTCAGATCAACAAAATTAAAAAAAGGTTTAGTTTTGTGTAGCAAGCATTTAATTTCCTATTTGGTGCTCGTAAGTATACTAGCGGATCCTAGGAATAATTGTCAAGAAAAAAGCATGATCCGTCAAATAGATCCTGTATCAGCTGTCCGTCAGTGTCTGGGGAGGGTTGATACTGGGATCCTTTGCAGATAACATGCCAAAATCTGATGGTATTCAAGTCCCTTATATAAAGTAGGATAATATTTGCGTAAGACTCTCCTGTTTATTTTAAATCATCCCTAGATTACTTTCAATACCTGATGCAGTGCCAGTGCTACATAAATAGTTGTTATGCTGTATTGTTTAGAAAATAAAGTCAAGGAAAAGAGTCTCTACATGTTCAGTACAGACATGATTTTTTTTTCTCAAATATTATCCATGGTTTGTTGAATCCACAGGCAGAACCCTTAGGTATAGAGAGCTGACTGTATTCGTTAGTAGGAAATCATGTGTGCTACACTCCATGGGTTTCGATATGTGTTTTAACCCTTAGCAAAATCCTGAGTTAGGTACATCTGCCATTTTTTAAAATGAGGAAACAGACTGAGACAAGTTGAATAATTTGTGTAGCTACACAGCTGTTGATATCATGTGATAATATGGATCCTGGTAATGTTCCTTGTTACTTGACGGTAAACCACTGACCTCTCCTCCAGATCCTTACACAGGATGTAATATGCCAGAAAGTCGTTAGTGAACCATCCAATATAAATCACCAAATCCATGTGAGACAAGAACCTGTCTCTAATCAGCAGGTATTTCCTGGGGGGTTCCTGTGTGCCCTCAGAGAGCTTAGGTTGTGAGGAAGGGAAATGGCCAGTGAGCATGCAGCCAGTATATGCAGGAGAGGCGTCCTGAGTCAGAAGAAGGGGCAGTGCACCTGGCAAAGTAGAAAGGTAGCGCCCCTAGCGGGTGATGGGTGGGCTGAGGTGGCAGGCCTCATCCTTTCTGGGACTGAACAGCCGGGGCTGTGGGGTTTATAGTGGGACCATCCATGACAGTGGCCCTGAGCACATGATTGATGGTTCAGAAACAGGAGTTGAACAGATAAGAGGCAAGGATTATGACTGAAGTGCAGGCCAAGGTAGAGAACCTCATCCTTAGAGGGTACATGGTAGCCCTAGGCCCTGGAGCTCTGTCTGTGTTGTGTGTAGGACACAGTGCTCTGCCTCTACCCAAGGTCATGGGCAGGGCTCCTCTGCTCCGGCCCTTTGTAAGGGACAAGTGTCCTGATAGAGCCGATCCCTCTGTGCAGAGGAGCTCCTCACAGGAACCATGAGCACAGAGCCCACCCACCAACCACCCATCGCTCTTGCTGCCAGAAATGGCCCAGCCAAAGAGTCAGGGAGCTGGGAGCTGGGAGCCCACATGAGGACCTGAGACAAAGAAGCAGAGTGTCTCGCCATGCCCCCGTGCAGGACCGAGAGCCCCACCCTGGGGCTGTGCTGGCCCTGCATGCGTCATTCTGCACCCCTGCTCTTCCTGAGCCAAGCAGAGCCAGTAGTGAAGGGTGGGCCTTGTCATTTTTCTTTTTTTCAGAAACTCTGGCTTTACACTCCAGAACTCAACCTGTGTCTTTGCCAAGAGCTTGTTTAATGTCAATATTGTTCTGCCGAGACTAATTACTATTTTACTCTATGTCAATGGATATGAAACTGTTTACCTCTATTTCCGTTAGGCTTTGGGACCGTCCTAATGGGCCTGTCTTAGCAGCTAAAGTAGGTTTCTTCTGGTGTTTGAAGTGACTTGATATCATTATCAATTTCTTCTCAGATGGCTCAGTAAACAGCCTCTAGGGTAGGACCACACTGACTCCCCGCTTTTCTCCCTCCCTCCCTCTCCGCATCGCCTACTCACTCCCGGCCTTTCTCCACAGCGTCTTCCAACACTTGATGAAGGTAGATCCAGACGCCACCTGGTTCCTGTTGAATGAGCTTTACTGCCCGCTGCAGTTCACACCCCCTCACCCCAGCCTCCACCCAGTGCAGCTGCGGGGGCCCTCTGGGCAGCAGAACCCCTACATGGCCAACGTGCTCTACCTGCTCCGAGAGTTGCAGTGCCCACCCCTGTGTGATGGACAGGCCCTGCCTCCTGGAAAGAGCACCCTCCACTGCCAGCCAGAAGTTGGACCAACTGTACCCCAGCAGCAGAGATGAATGTGAAGGTGGATTAGACAGCCAATCGATTGATCGATCACACAACTGCTTGGAAATTGGATTGAAGGAAAGTAGCTGACTGTTATTTATATTTCATTCCTCCAGTTTTCAAATGACATTGTCTCAGGGCTCTAAGGGTTTAACTCCTTAGCATACCATCTCTGCAGCCCTACCTGCCTCACAGGATACAAACACACACACCCCTGAGTGATTAGGGATGAGTACAGCCAATCTGAGTGCAGGATGTGTCCAGGTCTTGTTTAAGTGTCACGCATCTAAGAACCTTAAGAATATAACTCTGCCATCACAAATACATGAATGGGTCCCTCTCCATCCAGACATCGACTCCCTCTAGTAATGAAATGGAGCTAATCTGTTTTACTTGACCTGTTCTTTGGAAGAAAATGAAGTAAAGATACTTCTTGGGTGAAAAGTGTGATCAAGAGCTCACTTTGAAGTTTATTATTTAAATGGGGTGGTACTTCTAAATGAGTTTATGTTCTTGAATGAGTAACAAAGAACTATGGTACAAAATCCAAGCAGTGCAAAACAGAAAACAGTGAAAAATAAGTCTTCCCTCCCCATTTCCCAGCCATCTGGTTTCCCTCCCTAAGGCAACCACTCACAACAATTTTTCAGAAACCTTTTAAGTAGGAAATTAATTTCTTAATTGGTTACCATGGGTGTATAAAGAAGCCTATACCCCCATACCCTGGCTTCACTGACTGGTAACATGGGGCTAGTCTTGCTCCATTTAGACCACTGCTTATTTGCTTATCCCTCCACCCTCCTAGATTATTTTCAAGCAAATCCTAGATGTCTTATCTAAACTTTTGGGGGTGATTTTGTGTGTATTTTACAGTTCTGGGAGCTGAGCCCAGGGTCTCACACGTGCTAAGCCAAGCACTCTACTGAGCTACATCCCTGGGCCTTCTTTTGAGACAAGATCTTGCTGAGTTGCATAGGCTGTCTGCAGACTTGTGATCTTTCTGCCTCAGCCTTTGCAGTAGCTGGGATTATTGGTGTTTGCTACCACACCTGGCTCCCAAACTCTAAAATGTATAACCACAATACCATCATAATACTTTTTAAAAGTTAACAGTGATCCTTCAGCATTGCCAAATGTTAAAAGTCAGTGCCTCATTTTGCCCAGCATATTTGAATCAAGATCAAAATTAAGTTACGTACATTGCTGGTATTGATGTGCCCCTTGATAAATCTTTTTGAATTTATAGATCCCCCCCACACCTCATTTCTCTTTTCTCTGTAAATTTTTTGGTGAGGAAACAAGGCCATTTATCTTACAGCATTTCCCCCTGTCTGGATTTACTGATGGCATCCCTGGAGGGTCATTTCATAGGTTTTTCCTGTCACCTATTTCTGCGTAAATTGGGAGGCAGAGCAAGAATCTTGAGTTAGATTTGGTTTTTTTTCTTGCTTCTGTGTTTTGACCTAGTCCTCCCAAAGTACTATTACTCCTATCAGGAGGTGATGGTATTAGCAGCCATTGGAGTGTTGTATATCTCCATCTACTCTTTTGGGATCACTAAATACTGCTCTTCTAATTCCACCATGCTGCCTTACATTTAATGACAGTGCTCATGTAAAGTGAACATTCCCTTCCTCAACCATGTGGCATCCTGAAACTACTGTTTATGTAGAAAAGGCAGGATGAATTGTTGACTTTTTTCTAGTTGAGGAGTTTAACACATGATTATGTAAATGTTGGCACACAGCCACACTGTCTCTCTCTCTCTCACACACACACACACACACACACACACACGCACACACACACACACACAGAGTCTGCAGGATCCCAAGAATGATAACACTCCTTCACCAGATGCACAAGGATTAAGGCATCAGCTAGACAAGTCTTCTACTAGCATAAATAATCCCCAAGCTCTGAAAAAACACAGAAGGTGGTCAGCATGTGGACACACTGCAATAAGGATCCCCAGCTAGTTCTGGAGAGGTCTGGTGATTCCTTTAAGGGTCTACCTTGCCAGGATAGTGGGATGTCCAGCTTTGGTCTAGTTGGCAGCAGCATGACTCTGGTCCTGCCTCTGCCAGTAAGCTGTTGGAGGCCTCTCTGCTCTTTGGGCCTCTGTTCCCCAGCTAGAAAAGTAGAGAAATTTGACCAGATGGAGTGGTCCTAATCTTCAGGGTTTAGGTACCCCCAGGCATGTGCTGAAATGAGGACCCGTTCCTCAGAGCCTCTCTCCTGTCACACAAGAGGGCACTGCATCTTGCATAGCTGACCTCACAGAATTCTAAGTGCAACTCCAGAGACTACCTGTGACCCCAAACCAAGACAACCCCCGCCAAGTGAGTGCTATCACTTAGCTTTCCCAGCTTTGAAGTTCTAGGACGATCTCCTTTGGGAAAGGAAGAGAAGCGCCTCTAATTGAGAGAATAGTAAAAAGATTCACAACATTGTTCCTAACTCCACTGGGAACACAAAGCGATAGGCTAATTCAATCTCTCGGCCCTGACAAATGAGAAAACAGGTCAGAGAGGTGGCGTGACTTGTCAAGCATTACATAACTGCTCCCCACGAGATCAAAGCGGGCTGCCTGCTCACGGAGGCTGGGTGTGCCAGGCCGTTGTGGTGTCCTGGGCCACAAGAGCAGATGCACGCACACATCCTGATAAACAGGCTCTGGGAAAGCGCTCCAGGAGGTAATGAGCACAGGTGGGTTCGCCATGGTGTCCCACCTCTTCCTTAAAGAGTTAAGGTGTCCTGAGTTGCTTCCCTATTCCTGAAGGCAGATTGTTGCACTTGATTAAAAAAAAGAAAAAACTAATTAGAGCACCTCTCCAATTATATGGAGACAACTTTAATTTTGAGCCTGTCTAGCTGATTCAGTCTAGGCCTTGTTAACAGAGGTGTCTCAAAGTCCTCCTTCCCCTCTATTCCAATTTGCTGGGACAGGAGGGCTTCTCTCTCCCTCCAATGGACAGAAGCCGTAAGACCCAGAATTTCAGTTGGAGCTATTTGAGCTGTGCTCTGCAGGCAGTAGGAGGTTCCTGAAGGATTTGGCAAAGTGTAGAGCTGGATTCAGGGCATCCTGTGACATTGGCCAGGAAAGGGTCGGCTCTGAACTGTAGAAAGCATGAATGATTTGGGGATCATCGGAGCTGGGGTTGATTTCTGACTCTACCTCTGACGACTGTGTAGCCTTGGGCAAGTCATTTTACTTTGAGATTGATTTTCCCATCCCTGAAATGGAGTTCCTGCCTTTGCCTCCCTGAGCAGCTGCATCAGGAAGAATAAATGCTGTAATGTCTATAAAGCAACTATCTCAGTGCCTGGGGCTCTACCTCCTTCCCAGCTCATTGCCTATGGCTTTATCAAGGAAACACCACATGTTACTCCAATTTAGCTGTGGAAGTTTGTAGTTAACTCTCAGCGTGAACCACTCAGGAGCTAAAGGAACTCACAATAAGGAGAATCAAAGAAGGCTTCTAGGAGGAGGTGAAATCCTGTAGGACAGGCAGACCTGGCAGACTCAGAGGCATTCCAGAGAGGGCAAATAACTAAATTTGAGGCATGCAGGCCTATCTGGTGTCTGCTCATTGTGGCTCCTGCCTCTGTCTCTTGATTCCACTTACCCTAGTCGCCTTCATTCTCCAGAAGCCTCTCTTGATAAGCATCAACGATGGCAAACCAGTAGTAGTTCCAGGTTTGTATTCTTTCAGTGCAACCAATGTAAGAGAAGATCCAGGAGTTTCAGACCAGGCTGAGCAACATGGTAAGACCTTGTTTCAGCAAAGAAAAATCCTAGGAGAGTGTGTGCCTCCTGGCAGGTCCAGCTAAAGGTCCAGGATCTGCTCCCATCAACTCAGCCTGTTCTTTGTCCAGCCGCAAACCACGCATTGTCTGCCTACAACAGGTGCCAGCAGACATGCCCTGGAAAGCGGCAGACGGGGAATCTGTTCAGCTTTGCAGGCCGTAAGTCTCTACGTCAGGTTTGATATATATTTTTTTAACAATGTTTTTAAAAATGTGAAAATGATTTTGAGCTCAAAGGCCTGACAAAAATAGGTCGGGTTTGCTTGCCATCCCCTGCCCCCAAGACAAACCCTGAGGGATAGCATTCCCTGGGCAGGTCTGGAGGTGAGGGTCTGGTCAGCTCACCCTAACCACATGGAGACAGAGTTGTGGTGGTGTGGTTTCCCCAAAAAGAAGCACTGTATTTAGCTACCAGGAGGAAAAAAAAAAAAATGGCAGTGTAGGGAGGAGAGAGGAATGGTGGTTACCAACCTACTTTCATGACCTGACAGCCTGGGAGGGTGTGTGTTGAGAACTTTTGGTGCTGAAACCACATTTATGGAGGCTCCCAACCTTCAAGGCTCAAGAAGTTAATCTTGGAAGTTTCTTGAACAGGTGAGTAATGTATTGAAAGCATTTTAGGAATATTCATCTCATATGGGAGAAATCGGAAGGGAGAGAGACTGGCAATGAAATTGTGTTTCTCGAAGTCCCAGGACTAGAAAATGTGCCTCTTCCATCAACCCCAAACTGTTTGACATGCTGTGGTTCATGAGCAACTTGAGGCACATAAATATGTGCTTTAAAGTTTAAAAGTAAGAAGTGAGATGAATGGAACATCTGATGAGGCTTCCTCTGGCTCCATCCAGAGAGTGCAGGAGCCCTCAAAATGATTTTCTGCAGCTCCAGCTGTGATGAACAATGCAGAGTCCCTCTCCCTTTGTGTGGCTCGCCCCAGTCCTCTGCGTCGGGCTTGATTGGAAGCCAAGTGCCTGCATCGCCTTTCCTCCTGTGTAAGGAATAGAGGCCAAATTTCAGAAAATAATTCTGAATGATGGTGGACTCTGTCGAAGCGTTGATTGCTTTATAAATGGCATTCTTCTCTCTGCACCCCCCTTACCCCCGCCCCAACACCACTGAAGTTTGGAGGCTGCGGCTTTTCAAATTACGCTTGAAAGGCAGCCTGATTTCCCACAGGAATCATCTCCCAGATTAGGAGCTGTTCTACCTTTTCCGACAGTTCTACCTGGAGTACAAAGCCTGTCTGCAAAGGACGAGGAAGGAGCAGTGCCCTACGCACTTCAAGGCATTCAGCATCTCCTGTGTATGAAAATGTCTCACAGTAGCCATAGCCCAGCATCGGGGACTGGGGACTGACTGAATTGCAGCCAGAAAGGGTTAAAAAGCACCGATGAATGGCTGCCTCCACCACCCACTTCCCTTTTCCCTCCTTATGTAATTTGCCATTCTTTTTGCACAACAGCTCCTGGGGTCTCAACCTGCTCTCTCAATCAGTACCCTCACGTCCTCAGCTTCCTCCCACACAGGCGGGCTCAGAAGGAAGGAAAGTACCTTTCAGAATCTCTAAGGCTGTTTCCAAGGGAAGAGACTGGGGGGAGGTGGCTGGAGCAGAAGTACTGGGAGAGTCAGAAGTTTCTTGAAATAAAACAGCATTCTCCGTGGCTCAAGTGTGCGGTGGAGACAGACCTGGGTGCACCTGGCCTCCTGTTAGCCCCATCCTGTGTCCTTCCTTAACCTGTGGACCTCACTCATTGCACTTCTGCCCTGAGCAGTGCCCCTGTCCCTGGAGGAGGCCAGAAATAGGAACCAAACTGTACCACAGTTCAGAGATGACCTTGGGTACTCCATTTCCCTCCCTGAGCCTCAGTTGCCCCATCTCCAGGTGAAGTGTTTGGAGTGGTCTCCAAGCATCTTTCTACCGCCTAAAACATCTGTGATCCGGTCATACAGTGTTGGCAGTGTGGGAAGCAGTTGCGTAAATTGGTGCATATTTTTTGGAGGTCAGTTGTACAGGGCACACAAAGGTACATACACATAAGCTATTCACCACAGTGTTGTTCCTAATTTATAAAACCTCACAAATATCTAATGACCGTAGGTGTCAGACTTTCGACCAAGTGCTTTTTACATTACTATCTCACAGACAGAAAGCAAAAGATAGGAAATAAGCCAGTCATAAGGTTTAGCCATCTATCCAAAAGAGATGGAAACATTCCCTCCAACCCCTCCCCAACACAGAAATTCTGCTGAATTCTACTGTGGAGTGGTATATCAAAAGTTGGGAAATATTGCTGTGAAGAATTTGCTTAACATAAATACAAAATTTTTTAAGTAGGAGAAGGGGTTGGGGAGAACAGGATGGACTTAGTGGACAGTGGTACATCCCTGTAACAACGCACTATGTAGCGTTAAAAAGAAGAAAACAGCAGTAACTATGCGAGTTTGAAATGCACATACCCTTTGACTCAGCAATCCTGCTTTGAGGACTTTGCTTGTCCTTGTGCAAAGATGAATAAAGTGTTTGTTGATTCATTGTTTGCATTAATAAAAGATTGGAAATAACCTAAAGGTCCATCCAGAGAAAACTGCCTGAATGAGTGCCTCACAAACTTGTGTAGCATACCATGTAGCCTTTCAAAAGAACAAGGCTGTTCTCTGTGTACCGCTCCAAGAAACAGTATTAAAGGAAATAGCAGGTGGAACAATAATGCTGCTTATGCGGGAGGAGGGTACTTTATGTGCAGATTCTTCTCTAAGGACACCCAAGTGGCAGCCTCTAAGAATGGGAACAGCATTGGTGATGAGAAGTCTTTTAACAAGGTACCCTGTATTTAGTCCTGATTTTTTTTTCCTTTTTACCATATGTGTGTATGACTTACAAAACATTTTGTCATTAAGAAAGAAGGGAGTCTGTAATTCTATGGAAAGCTCACAGTTAGTGTTCATGTGAGACCCCTCCCTCATGCTTTGCATTTCTCAAGAGGAACTAGAGCTGCCAGGCACGGAGGCACTACTCACTCGGATTAAGCAAAAGGATCTGGGAGGATGCACTTTACCCTGCACAGGCCGCCACCCTGTGGTCCCTGAAATGCAGGAAGTGTCTTCCACCCTCACCCAGCTCCCCTGCACCCTGGAAAGACAGCTCAGCCTCGGAGGTTTTCCTGACTGCCCAGGCTGAGACAGGGCTCTCCATAGTGCTCCTAGAGCACCGCACTTCGCCCTCTGCTCCAGCCTTAGCTGCATCTCAGTCTGAGGCTGCTTCGGGCTTTTCCTCCTGAAAGGGCCCTTGTCTTCAGTACCTCGGTCAAAGTGTTCGCATCTTTGGTTGCTGGCTTTGCAGATGACAGCCTGTGGTTAATCTAAGAAACAGGGCTTGGGTTCGAATTTGAGGCTCCTAGCATCACGTAACAATTGGTCTGTTTATAGAAGGGGGTTCAAAATCTGCTAGTTGGAAATATCAATTCACAAGCATTTTTAAGGCTTCCCATATACCTGGCCAGACACAAAAAGATACAATGCCACCTCCAAGGAGCAAGGCTCAGAGAGTTAGAAAGGAGGCAGCAACAGAAGTCTGCACTGGGCAGAGACAGGCAGCAGCTCACTGAGGACTCTGGGGATAGATGCCCTGGGTTTGAATGCTGATCATGCTGTGTAGCCTTGGGCAAGTCTCCACCATGCTGAGCCTAGATGAAGTAGAAATAAAAACAGTACCTCCTGGGCTGAAGGTATGGCTCAGTTGTAGAGCACTTGCCTACTATGAACAAGGACCTCAGTTTTATCCCCAGAAACACACACACACACACACACACACACACACACACAGTACCTTCCTGAGAGCATGATGAGAACCTGACTGACAAGAGTGCTAGACTCGTGTGCTAGCTGGTTCCTGGGAAATGTTTTGAAGGACCCAGTGCCTTGATGAAGATAGTGCTATTCAGAGGTACATATGAAAGCATGTTAGGACTTGTGTCTAGATGTCTCCCCAGAGCATCATACAGTGATAGGTGAGGCTTTTTCAGAGGTGGCTGAATCTAGAATGTGTGACCGATTCATGGTGCAATGTTAGGATTAAGGGTGGGTGATTACTAAATCAGTCCACTGATTGACTTGGCACCACCCTAATCTTGGTACCTTAGACAGAATATAAAAAGGACAGAAAAAAGCTGCTAAGGTCCCTTGCTTGCTTTGCTACCTTCTGCCTGCCATGAACTGTTTCTCCTCTGTGATGCCTGTCTGCCATGCCACTTTGCCTTGGAGCTAACCGACTGTGGACTGAATCCTCTACAAATTGTGAGCTGAATAGACCTTTCCTCCCTTAACTTGTGGGTGTCAGGTATTTTGTCTCAGCAACAAGAAAAGTAACTAAGACAGCACAGTAGTTGAACTGAAAGGAAACTGGGAGCTTCATGGAAGAGAGGCCATCCAGCTTGCATTGCAGCATCTGCCCATCAGGAATGGGTGTCCAGGCACAGACAGAAAAGCAGGTACAAGGTGCCTACTGTAGCAGGGACTTAGAAGCCAGGCCTGCAGATGTATATGGTGACTAAAATTTTGGATGGAGCTTGACATCTCTGCTTTTATTTTGTATCAGTCTCCTCTATTACCAAAAACTCTGGATCAGATCCCTGCTCGGCTTTGCACATAGGCCTGTTAATCTCTTTAAGGGTTTCTGTCTAAAAACTAGTAATGTATGATTTGTTAGCCCTAAATTTGCATAGTCTATCTCATGCCCCGTCAAGACTGTGGACACCAAGATAAGAATAACTAAAGTAATTATCAAGATTTTCAGGGCCATCTAGTTGCCAACTTTTACACTGTCCAGTCCCAAAATGCTGGAGTGATGCCTAGAATTCTTCACTGTCCTAAACCTGCAGTCACCTTGAATTCCAGCAGAACTGCAGACAAAACACCCCATAATGAGGTCACCCTGCTTAGAAGGGTCAATCACCTCATGGGAACTGGAATGCCACTCAAGCCATAAGGACTTCTCTGGAGCAAATGATGGACCCAGACCTGAGGCACCACTCAATGGGACTACTGCTTGACGAGGCTCACTTATGTCCCAACTATGCAAACCCCTGACCTTTGCCTTTGTTCCCCTTTCCTATAAAGCCCCAAAGTCAGCCCCTGAAAGACAGATCTTGAACCTCATTTTTTTTTTCTTCCTGGCCTTGCTGAGTAAAGCTTCATGCTGCCCTTTACCACTGCTCATCGCTGATTAGTTTAGGGACAGGTAGCTGAGCCTGGGCTGTCAGATCCCCTAAAGCTGATACTTTAGCCTTAAAACTCCAGTCACAATACAACACTCGGGGTGTCGCTCATGTTGGTGTGAAGTGGGAGCAGTGGGCAAGGCAGGTGAAGACAAGGTCAGGGCTTGGGGAAAGAGGCCGGTGTGTGCTATGTCCTGAAGGGTGGCCCTGGGCTCTACTTCTGGTGGGCACAAAGTGGGTGTCTGAGGAATCAGTGCTGCTCAATGTAGCATTGCCATAGGGAAATTTATTCTCTGGGGCTTTTCTTTAGGGCTCCATTTGGATCTATGTTTGAGCCCTGGCTTTACTATTTACTACATTTACCAGCCATGTGACCTTTTACATGTCAGTTTTCCTTAAGATGGGAATAATAGAAGTTCACCCCCATAGAGTTATTGTAGAACTCAGTGAGTTAACACATGCAAAGCACTGAGCACCGAAGCTAGTAGTTATCACAAAGATAGCAGTTCTGTTCCAGCAGCATATTGGTTGCTGGAGCACAGGTCAAAGTGAGACCAGGAAAGAGCAGGCCCACCTGATGGTGCACAGCATTGGAAGGCAAGGATGTCTGCCTCAAGGATCAGAGACAGCCTACCAGCAATGGTTCAGTGTGGGGAGGAGCAGAGGCCTTGGACAAACACCTCTTCTCTCCAAGTTTGGTTCCCACATGTGCAAAAGCAGGCAGTGTTGGCTATATAGTTACTCTTGCTGTGTGCATGAGTGAGCTGATCTGAGGCAAAGGAGAGCACGACCTTGGCTACTTATAGAGCGAGGGGAACCTCCCTATTAGCAAGAGAAATGGAGATCGAGGCAGTGACTGAATACTAGTGGGTTAGATTCTCAAATTAAACCCTCCACCAGCTGTCAGGGAGTTCTCCATCAAGGTGTGAACTGACAATCCTAGCTACACAGCTCCCTCTAATCTTCACGACCCATGAGACTGAATATTATGCCCATTTAACAGAGACAGAAACTGAACTCAGAGGGCTAAAAGGGCAGGCTCCTAAGGTCCTACTGGGGGAAGACCTGGTTGCAGCGATATACATTTCTAGCTTTTGAGCACCTCCTTGCCAAATCCTGGGAAATACACACAAAAGAGGGGGTATGGTCCTCGAGATTACATTTCTGTCTCGGAGGCCAGAATTCCCTAGAAACATTTTCATTTACTAATGGATTTAATGAGTGCAAAACTTCCTGTTTTAAACAAACAAGTGATTAGCATTGACTACAGACTTGAAAATGGATCCTAATGAATTGCTAATTAGCCTCCTCTTCCTGGGATCTTTAACTGGTAAATTCTCTGGCTATGGCAAGCTTGAGCCAATCTGGCTGGAATTCATTCATTCATTCACCTATTCAATATTTATTTATTGAATACCTACTGTGTGTCACTGAACTAGACAAGCAAGATCCCTTCCTCACAGTCTGATGGGGAAGACAGCATTGATCAACTTGGTTCACAAACATAGTAACACATTTGTAAGGCAGGGAACTTGGACAATATGCAATAAGGGGGCTTGATCTTGTCCTGGGGTGGGGTGGGGTGTCCCTCAGAGACACCTGTCTAGAGGATATCTTGAGCCATGATCTGAAGACTACATGGGACTTAACAGATGAAGGAGGAAGGGAAAAAGTAGAAGAGTGGTTTAGGCAGAATAGTATATGCCAAAGCTCTGTGTGGGGAGAGAGCAGGGTAAGTCTGAGGAAGAAGGAAGAGGCCAGTGTGAGAAGTGTGCAAGATGCATGGGAGCTCAGGGACCAGGAGCCACGGATGTTTGTCTCAGCCAGCCCTCACTCAGGCCTTACCACCCCAGGACTCTCTACAGAAGAGGAAGGCCTTCTGTCTGCCCCTTCGGCAGGCCAGGAGTGCTGGCGAATGAAGCAGAAATTGAAAACAGCCCTCACCAATGACTGATAGGAGTTGATGCCTGTAAACTCCAGCTCCCCAATCCCTTGGGTAGGATGACTTGGAGCTGCAAGCTCTATACAAGTTCCCAGAATTCTTGATAGGCTTGAGCCTCTCTTGTGCACAGAGATGTAACCACTTTGACTGTACAACCTTTACCTGTCTCTCCCCTACTTCCCTACCGCTGCCTCCTGGGAGTGCTTCCCAGATAAACTACTTGCCCTCAAATTTTTGTCTGAGTGTCTGCTTCAGGAGAAAACTACACAGAAACATCAAACATCCTTCAAACAAGACACCCACACAGCTGGGTGTGGTGTTACATACCTGTAATCCCAACACTGCGAGACTGAGGCATGTAGATCACAGGTTTGAGCCCAAATTTAGCAAGTGATGTAGCAACTTAGCTATAGTCATCCAGAAGACAGCAACTTGAGTCCTGGGGAGGATAGCAGGACATGCTCACCTGCTGATCCCATCTTCACTCTTTCTCCTCCCAACGCACTACCCTTCAGCTGCTCTCTGCCCTCTGTAGCTGGTGTAGAGAACCCTGAGAGAGGAGTCACAGTGGCTGGCCTAGGGAGTCAAGGGCAGGGAAGGGACACAGCTCCTGTTCCCAGAGGCCTGGTTTTCTTTGGTGAGGTGCATTCTCACTGAAGTATGTACAGCCCACGACCCTGTTTTTTATGTTAGAATAAATGGTATAATCTTGAGATTATATATATATATATATATATACACATATATATATATATATATATATTAGGACCGACATGAGGGTGCATGCCCATAATCATAGCTCTTGAGAGGCTGAAGATCACCATGATTTCAAGACCACCCTGGGATACATAGATCCTGTCTCAAAAAGAAGAAGAAGAAGAAGAAGAAGAAGAAGAAGAAGAAGAAGAAGAAGAAGAAGAAGAAGAAGGAGAAGGAGAAGGAGAAGGAGAAGGAGAAGGAGAAGGAGAAGGAGAAGGAGAAGGAGAAGGAGAAGGAGAAGGAGAAGGAGAAGGAGAAGGAGAAGAAGGAGAAGGAGAAAAAGAAGTAGTCATGCTATTTTCATACATTAACTATGTTATATATTTCTTTTTTGCTGTTTCTTTTTTGTGTGTGTTTTTGTTTTGTTTTGTTTTGTTTTGGTACTAGGGATCAAACTCACGACCTTGCACTTGCCAGGCAGGCGCTTATGCTGCTGAGCTAAATCCCCAGCCTATGTTATATATTTCATATGTGTCTAAAAATGATTCCTCTTCACACAGTGTTGCCAAGGCAAGGCAAAAGGTTGGACACCATGGGTGAACTGAGAGCATTCTCCCTAGAGTTGAAGAATGAGCATTTTCTGAATAATACAGTGTAATAATACAGTCAGGCTCAGGCTAGTACAGCAGGCATCCATCCTCCACCTCTTCTAAGTTTCATCCAGGCACACAGCTGCTCAGGATAAAGGCCACATCTTCCACATTCCCTCCCAGGTAGGTGTGACCGTGTGAGTCGGTTCTGGATAGATGGGCTAAAACGATGTGAACTTCAGGCAAATATTCTTAAAGAGAGGTTGTGTGCTCTTGACTCCCCTTTTTCTCATTCCTGCTGAATAAACACAGACCCAGTGTGGGGAAGCAGAACAATCATCCAGGTGGTGAGTCAGTAGCTATTGTAATAAATGGTTAAAATTGACATCTAGCTCAAAACTAAGCAACTTGTAAAATTTGGGGAATGAGAAAACAGAACCCTGAAAACTTCCTTTGACAAGATGAGATGCAATAATTCCAGCCCTTGATCCAACTCTTAAAAGCTGCTATAGTCTGTTAGAGACAAATTTTTTATTCCCAGATTCCAAGCCCTGCACCAGGCATCGCGGACACAGCAAGCAACAGGATGCTTGGAGTCTGTGCCTCCCAGAGCCTTCATTGCCATTCCTGGCACTTCATCCTAAAGTGTTTTTACAGTCACCTCCAGTGAAGCTGGCATTGAGCTCATGCTTTAAAAAATAACCTCTGCTCATCGGCAGGAACTCTCATCCATTGTGGATGAGAATGCAAAATGGTGCTGCCACTTTGAAAACAGCTGGGAAGTTTCTGATGAAGTTAAACATACACTTACCATACCACCCAGCAATCCTACTCTTAGGTATGTACCTAGGAGAAATGAGACACGTCTGCATAAAAACTTTTATATGAATGTTCAAGGAAGATTTATATAAAATGGCCCTGAACTGGAAATAATTCAAATGTCCATCAATAGAAGAATGGATAAACAATTTGTGACACATTTCTACAACAGAATACTACTCAAAAAAGGAATGAACTGTGGATATATACAGCAACATGGAGGAATCTCAGAATCACTATGCTCAGTGAAAGAAGCCAAACACAAAGGAATCCATCCTGTATGACTCCATTTATATGAAATTCTTGGAAATGTAAACTAATCTATCCAGAGCAGATCGGTGGTTATCTGAGGCTGGGGCTGGAGAAAGGAATGAGTTGCAAGGGGAACAAAGGAAGCTTTCAGAGATGAGGAAAATACTCTTTTCCTGATTGTGATGGTGGTTATATTTATCAAAAGTCATTGAATCATGCACTTAAATTGGTGATTTTTTTGCATGTGAATTATACTTCAACAAGACCAATGTTTTAACAGAAGTGTTTCTGAATTAATGGAGGAAAAATAACCTCTGTCTTATCCTATAATAAAGGTAATTTTTATCTTTTAAATTCTAAAAAACCTATTCATATATAAGGATTAGAAAGGAATGAAATGGAATAGGAACATAAAAATAAATGGAGGATGTAACCCCACATCTACCAAGATGCAAAACTGGAAGCAGGCAACAGTTACCAGAAATTCAAATCTTGTAAAGCAAACAAGGAACCAACATAGTTGGACATCTAGAATTAGACTTGAAAACATATCTTAGGTATGTTTTTCTTTGTTCCCCTTGCAACTCATTCCTTTCTCCAGCCCCAGCCTCAGATAAGAATATGGCTTGAAAGCATATCTTAGGTAACCAGAAGGAGTAGGCCTGGGTCTGGCATCTGGGACTTGAGCCAAGCCACCCTAACTCATTAACTGTACCTGTGACATCTCTGATATCCTAAAGACTAGGAATCCTGAGCTGCCAAAAAAGCCTGTTTTCAAACTAGGGTCCTAAGGAGTTGGGTTTAGGCAAGTGCAGAGAAAGTTAAAGGACAGAAATGTTTCTCTTCAAATCAATCAGCAAACTCAAATTCTAAAACACATGAAGAAAATGGATATCAAGAAAGATAGTCAATTTCAGCATTTAACAGATGAATTTACTTGCAGTAAGTGCAGGTAATAGGGCATTTTGGAAGTAACTTTAAAATAAATTTAAGGGCCATTTGCAGACTGGGGTTAGAGAGAACATTGGCCACAGCAGCAAGCAAGCCCAGTCTGGGAACCAGCGCTATGTGCGGGCCTCCAATGGACTGGGAACAACTAGACCCAAACCTCTCCCTGTGAGTCAATATCATTCGTGGACTGGGGTTAGAGAGAACAATGGCCACACCAGCAAACAAGCCCAATCTGGGAACCAGCACAATGTGTGGGCCATGGTCAGACTGGGAACAGCCAGATCCCAGCCCCTTCCAGCACACCGGCTGGCAAACAAGAAGTACCAATCCCCTTTCCCCACCCCAGGAAGCAACCAGCTCATCCAGAGAAACACAGGCTGTGATGATAGCTATCGAGGTGGAATGCAATTAGATGCCTGTGGTGTTTTGGTGTTCACTAACATTGCAGGGCCAGTGGCCTAATCATAGGTTCAGAGGATATCGCTGAGCAGTTTGTCATCTAGGCAGAGTCTCCTTCTGAGGGTTGCAGCCATTGTTGATTCCCTATAGTCTTGCTTTGAGGTCCTATGTCGTTTCCATTGTTTTGTTGAGCTGGGTTTTATTCTCTTTTGTTTTCTTTGATTATGTTAAATTCCACGGCAGGAGAAGCTATTTCAAGGATAGCAAGATACATTATGGTAGCAATTTTGGATTTACTATTGGCTTGTTTTGAAGTCCTTTATCACATTAAGTGTTTTGTTTTTATTATTCCTATTCTATTCTGTTGTTTGATTTTTACTATGTCCAAAGTTATCTGCAGCTATTTTGAAGACATCAAGGGGTGTTATGGTAATACTGTTGATTTCATAATGTTTTGAAGTCCTGTATCTCTTACACTGGTTTGTTTTGATTGGTTTTATTCTGTCAGATACTCTTTAAAACAAAAATAAAATAAAATAAATTTAAGAACTAAACAAAGGTAAAAGAAGGAATGACTTATAAAAAGATAGACATGTGAAGAAAAAACTATTGATTTGAAAAAGAAATAATGAGAAATACTAAAAATAAAGCGAATCATTGAAGTAAATAGGATAAACTCTAATAAAACACAGTTGAAGAGACAATTGGTGAGTTGAAAGATTTTCCTGAGTAATTCACCCAGAAAGCAGAACAGTGAGACAGAAAATCTTAAAAATTAGTTAAGCCAGGCGTGGTGGCACACATCTTTAATCCCAGCACTCAGGAGCCTGAGGTAGGAGGAGCGTTGTGAGTTCGAGGCCAGCTTGGACTACAATGCAAGCGCAAGGCTGACCTGAGCTACCCTGCCTCAAAAAACCAGGGATGGGAGTTTGGCTCAGTGGCTTAAGTGCCTGCCCTGGTAGGTGTGAGGTTGTGAGTTCAATCCCCAGTGCCGCAAAAAAAAAAAAAAAAAAAAAAAAAAAAAAAAAAAAAAAAAAAAAAAAAAAAAAAAAAAAAAAAAAAAAAAAAAAAAAAAAAAAAAAAAAAAAAAAAAAAAAAAAAAAAAAAAAAAAAAAAAATTAGTTAAAGTAACGATGATGAAATTGAAAAATTCCAATATGTAATAAAAATTCTAGACAGACAGACTACAATATATAATGGAGAGTATATGCTTCTGTAGCTAAAAGATGGTGGTTGAAATTATTTCAGAATCATAAAGTCAGTGCTCAGATGGAAAACATATACCATGTGCTACAGAGGATACTGGAAAACAAATTTCAACCACAACATAATAGGGAAGAATGTCAATAACAAAGAGATAAATCTCAATAGTTACAAGAGAATAAAGGCAAATTGCCTACAAAGGAATGCCAGTTGAATTGACAGCTGGTTTCTTGTTAGCAGAAATGGATGATATTCAGAGAGAAGTAATATTCTGAACATGCAGAGAGGAAAATATACCTGTTACTCCATACAGAGCTTAAGTGAACAATAAGGAGAGCAAATTACAGGTATTTACACACTACATGGATTAAGGGAGTTTAACACTCATATCTTCATTGAAAGGATTACTAAAGCATGTACTTCAGCAGAAGGACAAGTGAAAAAAAACAGTACAGAAATTAGTCAAATATATTGGTAAATATAATTAATTTCTGGCTATTTATTTATTTTTGTGATGCTAGGAATGGAAGCCAGGGCCTTGCACAAGTTAGGCAAGCATTCTACCACTGAATTATATCCCTTGTCCTAAATATTTATTTTAATGATAATTAGTGCAAGTAAAACTCTAGACAATAATGAAGAAGGTGGGAAGTAGCTGGCCAGTTAAATTGGTAGTTATGTTGTGTTCCAGAGGTTGTTTTGTTGGGAAGAAAATGGAGATACTAAGTAACCATGCTGTTGGAGAAATACATAGTTAAGTAACTCTGTTAAAAATTTAAGTGAAACCCCTTAAAGAGGTTTAATTTACAGCATCCACATCAGAGGAGAGATAAAAAGAAGGGGCAGTAAAGAAGATGCTTCTAAAATCAAGAAAGAAGAAAAAATAAAGTAACCACACATAGTCCTTCTTCCCCTGAGAATCTCCTAGTAATAGAACACACACATAATACGATGGTAGAAAATAAGTGCAAATAAATCAGTAATCGCAATAAATGTAAATGGATTAGACTTACCTATTAAAAACAGAGACTATGAAATTAAACTTTTCTTTAAAAAAATCAAAATCCAACAATGATCTCTGTATGAGACACACTCAAGATAATGACGCAGCAAATGTTGAAAATGGATATAAAAAGATATCCCAGGAAAATACTACTTAACAAGAAACCTGGTCTAACAGTATAAACACCAGACAAAATAGAATATAATACAAAAAGCACTGGTAGGTGTGAAGGAGGTTGATATACTTAAAACAAGAGCAAGAATTCCTCTAAGAACTGTTTAAAAATCGTGAATTTAAAGTCTTCCCTGGCATTTGGATGGAGTTCTTTTGCAGCTACACTTATTCAAACATTGATGGTTCATTAAACCAAAACTTTATGCAGGCCTAAGTCCCTTAATGTGGAAAGGATGAAGCATGAAGACAAAAGGAGATTAAAAAATAAGGTTGCTTACTAAATTATTAACCATACAGCTATGGGCTAAATCAACATAACTGCAACTAGAACAATAAAGGCCCAGCACACCCTAAATCACTTGCAGCAGATTTGCATATTAAATTGGGACATTTATGTAGATACAGCCTAGGAAATGGCCTTTATTAAAATGTGCCCACAGTTAACACTTGCAGGTACTAAATGCAACTCAGCAATCAGAGCCTTCGCTTGTTTGAGAACAAGGCTGAGGACAGCAAAAGAGCTGTTACAGATGGAGGAGATAATGGGGACTCAAGGAATCTGGGGCACTTCTCAACAACCATGTGTGATGACCTTGTGTACAAACAAGAAAAATGAACTAGATGAGGCACAATTAGGTAAATTTGTCTTGAGCCCCAAAGGGCAGCTGATTAATAGGCGCTGTTAAGCAGCGGTACTCTTAGCTGTGGAGTTCTATAACCCAGATTCAAACCATGGGTCTCTCATTTATTTACCAACCGGATGACCTTGATAAGATTTTTCCTTCGTATTTCTCTGAATGTCAGTTTCCCCAGAAAGAATCATTGTGAAAGCTTAATGCTGTTAACACCCACCCTGATTTGGCACACCATAAACGCTCATGTGATGCTTTCCATTTGTAGACTAGGGAGAGGGTTCAGCAGCCACATGTATGAAATAGGCTTTAGAGTTTGGTTGAGATAGAGTTCAATGCTATGAGAAAGTACTTTGTAAGTTAGAACGCAATAATAGATGCATAGCTGGGCGTAGTGGCACACGCCTGTAATCCCAGCACTTGGGAGGCTGAGGCAGGAAGATCACTATGAGTTTGAGACCAGCCTGGGCTACAGAGTGAGTTCAAGGCCAGCCTGAACTGCATAGGGAGACCTTGTCTCAAAAAATAGGGTCGGGGATTTATCTCAGTGGCCTAAGCGCCTGCCTGGCAGGGGCGAGGTTGTGAGTTTGATCCCTGGTACCAAAATAAATAAATAAATAAAATAATAATAATAATAATAATAGATGCGTGCTGTCTATATTGAGGGAGGTGATAGTTTTGCTCTGCTTACCTTGAGTAGCTATTTTATTTTGGGGAACTATGTTTCCATAGGGTCCTTGACCCATGATTCTCAAACTTTAGTGTCCAAGGCCTGTACCATCACCATCATGTGGGAATTTTTTGGAAGTGCAAATTATTGGGCCCTGTTCCAGTCCTACTGAGTCAGAGACTCTGGTTTGGGGCCCAGGGGTTAGTATTTCAACGAGATAATGTTAACATATACATTGGTTTAAAAAAACAAAATGCACTGGTGCATGCTACAGTGTGGAAACCACTGCCCCAGAGAGACACACGTGTTAGGGGTGAACAGGAACCGTGCCTCTGAAGTCAAGTCAAAAGACCTCAAGAGGTTTGACCCTGAGTAAAGAAGATCTGACCAATCTCAATAATGGAAGATGGAGCTGGCTTGTTTCTCCATATCACCCAGTGATAGGACAAACTGTGGGAGACACAATGAGACAAAAAAACAGCATGGTGAGTGTACTACAAACACCTGAGTCGCCAAATGCAGAAAATGCTGAGACTGAAGACCAGGAGCAGGCAAATCTAGGTCCACAATCGATTAGTAACTTAGGAACAGAAGCATGTTGCAAGTATCAACAAGACGGGGGTATCCCACACTCCAGAACAGGAGGAAGGAGTTTAAGTGCTCACCTGGTAGGACTTGACCAACTAGAGTATACCTGGGCTTTCTCTAAATCGTCACTATGTTAAGACCTACAGTAGTCTGGGCATCAGTGGCCAGCCCCAAACACTCAGTTGACTGTCTCTGTGACTTTGTTTGTCCTGTGGGATTTGGAGTGCATATCAAGGTCACCTGAGGCAAAATGGCAGTTGCAACCGAGATAACTGTACCATGTCAAGCTGAAGCCCTACAGTGGATTCAAGAAACTGTTCTCAGCTGTCAGTAGATGACTGACCCAAATGGCCTTGATTGTGAGAGATTTCTTGATCCACGGCAGGAGTCCGGGTGTAGGGTGGCTCTATGTCTAAGTCACTAGTTCATCTGTGTCTTCAAGGACCCAGGCTTCTCCCACTGGTCACCTCTGCCTGTCGCAGGGGTCAGCAGCTTCCTCAAGGATGCCCAGTGCTGGAGAAATCCCCAGCCTCACACGCCCAGACACCAAGAAATCGAGGAGGCTTAGATATGCCTTCCTTGTGTCTCCTTTTAAGAGTCAAGAGACTTTCCCAGGAGGGACTCCCCTTTCCTCCAGTAGGCGTTCCCTCACATCTCACTGGCTACAACTAGTTTACATGACACCTCCTAAGCCAGTCCTTAGCAAGGAACTGTCAGGATCGGCTTAGGAGGGGTTTTCTCAGCCTCTTGGGCACCACAGACCCCTTTGACAGGCTGGCAAAGCTATGGATGCCTTCTCACAATTATTTTTAACTACATCAAACTAAATGAGAGAATTACGAAGAAAACCAGTTATACTGAAATACAATTTTCAAACTACTTTTAATGTATGATATAAGAATACATGCGTTCTTTGTTAGTGCAGTAAATAAAATCTAGCAACCAGTCTAATAGCAACCATAATTCTAAAGTGGCAATGAGTGTAAACAATGATCTGAGGTACAGCTGTTTTATGACACAAAGAATATTTGTAAGTTGTATTGGTGGGAAAGTCACAGGTACTGTTAGTATTACTGCAGTCTTTCCTTACATTCAGAAGAGAAGGAAATGCTAAGTTTCAGTGAAGAGTTCATGAAAAGAAATACTTAAAAATTTTGTCCCCATTCATTTGTAAAACCCATGCCCTTCTCTCCAGAGCCTTGAACTGCATGTGAAGGGTCCCTGGCTTGCAGTAATCAAGATTCA
>RJWM01010038.1:0-65279 GCA_004363535.1 Dasyprocta punctata | reverse complement strand
GTTATATTTGTAACCAGTAAAGATGGGTGAAAAAAGGGCCAGTAGGTTGAAATTGAGAACAAACAAAAGTACTTTGTTTCAAAACTGTGAGGAATGTTCAGGCAGTTTGAAGCTGACAAGAATACAGAGGTTTTGAGAATTACTACTTCAGGTAGAGACAGGTGATTACATTTTTTGGGGTTTGCAGTTTCACTTGAAATCATTTTTGTTTTGTAATTGCAATTCAGACCACTAATTACTAGAAAGTTAGTTTGTTCTTTCATTGTGATTTTTGGAAAGCAGATTTCAATTTCAAATGTGATTTAATTATATTCATTTTCCCCCTTTAAAAAGGTGTCTCCCATTTTTACAGTGGAAGTCAATACAAAAATAATTACTTGAAAGAAGTCTGACTTTTGACACATTTCCATATAGTGTGCCAGTGTAGGAGATTAGAATATGGGGATTAGAGTCATAGACATGTCACTTCCAGGCTATATCATTTCATGTAAATTTCATGTTTTGGAAGCTTGGTTCTTTGTAAAATTGGAGGAAATTATAAATTCAGATTTGTTTATTCATTGACTCTTTGAGTGCTTTCTGTGTGCCCCCAGAATTTGTGTTAGTTACCTTGTTTTCAACAAGTGGTTGGGCCTTTTGAAGTGAAGTACAAGGAGCTATATGAATAACCCAGGGACCCTGACTTGATTTTGGAGGAGTCAGGGCAAATTTCCCTGAGGAAGTAGTTAAGACTTGAAGAATGAGAGGGGAGAGGAGGTGTAAAGGGGTGTTGGGGGAGATGAGAAGCCTTGAGAGTGAGAGAACGCCATATATTCAGTAGTAGAGCTAAGGAGATAATTGTAGGGGTTATATAAGAATGTGTCATAGTTCCCTGTGTTCATGTAAGCAGTCATCTTTTTTGGGGGGAGGTCTATTGGGGATTGAACCCAGGGCTTTCACAGTGAGCTGTATCCCCCAACTCTTTATTTTGAGTTTCACTAAGTTGCTATGTTGCCATATTGCTCAGGCTGGGCTTGAACTTGCAATCCTCCTGCCCCAGTCTCTCACAGTGTGGGAATTACAGAATTGGACTTCATGCCTGGCTCTTGTTGATTACTCAGAGAAGGCTACCAGCACCATTTTCAAGAAAATAGTCACCTGAGTGAAGCGGCTTGCTTTTGTTCCATAGCCGTTACAGAAAGGGAGTCATCCTGCTGGGCCCTAGCCACACTCGGCCTGCACATGACTTTGCACACTTTGGTGTCTACTTCTGTACATGTTTATCTGTTAATTTTTATGACTCTAAAACTGGGGTGAAATAGTATGTATTTAATAATCAGAGACTTTAATTTCTTTACAAAGATTGTCAGAATAGTGTTTTGATTGCATTTGTTTGAGTTTAGACTGCCTTATTTAAAATGCATATTTCTTGCAAAACTAAAAAACAGTAAGTATGCAGCTATTTTCAATTGCTATGGAAAGATCAGAGTTGATTCTAGAGTTTATGTCTTACTTTGTTGTTTTTACTGTAAAGAGAGTTGTTATTTCCCCGACAGAGGTACACATTGTACCTGTATCTTGCTGACATTAAAAGGAGTGTAGAAAAGTTAAAATTTTATCCTGGAATTTCCTTTCACTGAATCAACAAGTGAACTAAAAATATTAGAGTACTATTTCCGTGGAATAAATGGAGCAATATCATTTTAAAACTTCTAAATATGTTAATTTTGCCCTTAGTAATGTTGTGTAAATCAGTGATGGCAAATTAATATTTTATTGTGAAATTAAGACAGTATTTATAAGTCAGTTGGCACTCTAAGCTTTTCATTCTTATTTAATCTTGTTTGGATTTTGGGCATTTTAATGCTCAGTAGTGTATCTGTAGTAAGATAAATGAAATTTTGAAAAGTCAGTCACATTAGGGAAATATTGAATAGCAGTGGAGGCTAAAATTTGTAAAGATGAGATGTTTGTGGTTAACTAGAATTGGCTACCCAATTATTTATTGGCTATATAATTATATTGGCACAAATGATTAAAAATTAGAAATCTATCTCGCCTCTTACTTTTTTTAGCTTTGTGCTGATTTTTAAAAAATAACCATTTTTTCTTCTTCCTATTTTTTTCCCCTTAACACAGGTTCAGATTTATGCCAGCTTTGAACGCATTGTTTAATCCATACTGGCTATGATTTTGTGATTCTGCTGCCTCAGCCCAGAAGAGCTGGAGTCTAAGGCATGCATCACCATGCCTGGCTTCTTCCTTTCTTTTTTCGTAAATTTTTAAAAATTTTTTATTAGCTTTTTATTAGTGTATTATATATCCTCTTACTATTCCTATAGTGTTTACTTAAGAAATTTTAACGGATAGTATATTCTTGACTCATTGAAGTATATTGTTAATTGAGACTTTACCCATTTTCTAGATAATGGAAGACTTTTAAAAACGTTTAGTTTTAGTTCAACCAAGTATGGTGGTGCACTCTTGTAAGACCAGCACTTGAGAGGCTGAAGCAGGAGGGTTGCCATGAGTTTGAGGCCAGTCTGAACCGCACAGTGAAACTATATTTTAAAAACAACAAAAATACACATTTAGTTCAGTTTTCAATCTTCCTTAATGATTATCATGTTTTAAAATGCATATATAAGAAAAACCCTACAGACATACAGTATTTCGGATTTTACTGTTACTATTCTGTTACTTACTACCTTTCTTTTCCTCATTCTTTCCTATGTTACTAACCTTCCTTCTACAATAATTTCTTTCTGCCTGAAGAACACTCTTTAGTATTTAGAATAGATATAATATTAACAAATGTTTTTTTCACTTGAGAACGTCTGTTTCACCTAAATTCTTTTTTGGGGGGAGGGGGTACCGGAAATCAAACTCATGACCTTGTGTTTGTTAGACAGGCACTTATGCTGTGAGCTATATTCCCGGCCCTTCACCTACATTCTTGAGATATATTTTGCTGTGTATAGAATTCCAGATTGGCGATCAATCTATGTATATCTAATCTCTATATATGTTCTCTCTATATATATGTTTTTTGTATTCTGTGTTTCTATTAATAGTCATGTTGCAGGTTATTGCTTCTTTGTTGGTAATTTGTTTATTTTTCCAGGTATTTTTAAGATTTTTCTTTTGCCTTTGGATTTTAGGTGATTCTTTCTCCCTCCCCCTCTTTTTCACCTTCTTTCCCTCCTGCCTTTCTTTCTCTTCTGCATCCTTCTTTTCCTCTTATTCTGTTCTCGCTTGAGTTCTACATTTCAACACTGTGACTTGATGTCTTGCAGCAGGTTTGGAAATTTCTCAGGCATTATCCTTTCAAATACTGGGTTTCCCTGTTGCTTACTAATTTTTCTTGGAGTTCATTTATACAATGCTAGATCTTACTGTGTTTCACCTCTTTGGTTTTCTTTATCCTTGTGTTTCTTTTTTGTTCGGAATATTTCCTCCTGGCCTGTCTTCTAGCTTACTAAATTAACTAATACTAATATTACTAATATCCAACTTTATTGAATCAACTTTTAAATATATTTCCTGGGTTTTAAATTTTGGTAATTATATTTTTCACTTTTAGGATTTTATTTTGGTACTTTTTTCAAATATACTATGCTGCTTTTTAATAGTATCTACTTCCATATCAAAAATTTTCAGCTTTGTACATTTCTCCTTGGACAGAATAAACATGGTAGCTCTGCTCTGGATTAATGTTCTTATTTATCAAAAAGTTTCATGGTTTTTGAAAAAGCAGTTTTAGAAATAATTATAGGTTTAGGTAAGGAGATCAGGAGTTTTCCTTTGCTTTGCCAGGCATTTGGGATTACTTTTATCCAAATTGAGATTTTTTTTTTCTTTTGGGAATCTATGCAAGGGTAGGCTTTGTCTTCAGGTTTCTTCCCATCCTTCCTCCTCTTTTGAGGTCTGCCAACACAGAGGATGGCTCCTTTGGTGGATTCTTGTATTCTGACATTTTGTCCTGCTAGCCTTCTAGGCTACCCACATACAATTTAGTCTCTCAGGTACCTGTTTTGATTAGGTGAACATTTCCTAGAATAAAGAAGCCCCAGGGTGCTATGCTTTCCTTTGTAGATTCTTGTTCTCTCTTGGACTTGATATGGTTGGGTATTCCTCATTGTTGGGTTAGTTCTCTGATACTGTTATCAAATCCTCTCTACTTCTTAAAAAAATTATAATGTGCATGCAGTAATATGCATTAATCTTAAATGTACATCCTGAAGAATTTTTATGAATGTAGTTAACTATGTAATCATTCTCAGTTCAACATGCAGAACAACTTTGGAACCTCAGCAGGCTCTGTCACACTCTTTCTCAGTTATTACCATCTCCTTTCTTCATCTGGTCATAATGACTTTCCTGTCATTATTGAGTAGTTTTGCATTTTCTAGTTTTTCATAAAAAGTGTATTTTTTATATACTCTTTTTTTTTTTTTTTTGTATGTGACATCTTTCAGTATTGTATCTTGTTGAATTTCAGGTAGTTGTGCATGTTTCTTTTATTGCCCAGTACTTGTCCTAGTTACTGTGGTTGTGCAAAAATTGCTTCAAAACTCAGTGACTTAAAACAATGACTTACTTCACAAATCTACAGTTTGCTGAATGTTTGTCTCTGCTTCATTTAGTTTCAGCTAGGGCTGATGGAAGGCTGTGCCTAGTGCTGTCTGTCTGAAGGCTTTCTCGTGTGTCTGGTGTTTGATGATGAGACATCTGAATGTGGCCTCGAAGTAAGTATGGCCTGAGCTTGTACAGCATAAGTCTTGTGGCTGATTACAAGGGAGAAGGGAGAGGATTAATGGAGGAGTTAGGGGAAGAATGTGAGCCAGAAGTTGTGTTGGTTTTTATTACTTAGCCTCCAAGTTTATGTGTTATTATTTCCATTGCATATTGTTCTTAAGGCAGTAGTGTAAGCCTGCTTTTTAAAAGCGGAAATGGATTCTGCTTTTTTTTTTTTTTTTCTTTAGTTTTCTTGAGACAGGGTCTCGCTATGTAGTTCAGGCTGGTCTTGAACTCACTATGTAGCTCAGGTTGTCCTTGAACTCATGGTGATGATCCTCCTGTCTCAGCCTCTGCTGTGCTGGGATTACAGGCGTGTGCCACCGCGCCTGGCTGGATTCTGCTTCTAGATGGGGAGAGACAAGATTCCTTTGGAAGAGTGCGTAGGACTGGAAATACTGTAGTGACCGTTAATTGAAAAGTACAGTCTGTTGTAGGGGTATCCTACTACATGAATATATTACAATTTATTTATCCATTCTACTTCTAATAAACTTTTGTGTTATTCTCAGTTTTTGGCTCCTGTAATAAAGTTGCTGTGAACCTTCTTACATATCTTTAGGAATAAAACTCTTGAATAAAAGACGTGTTTAGCTTTAGTAGTTACTCGGCAAAACATTTTCCAAAATACTGGCACCAGTTTATATCCTTGATTTTTTTTTTTAATAATTTAAAACTATACCTAATATGTATCTTTTGCCCAACTCTTTGTCTTCAAGCGAGAGGGTTGATCCGTAACAACTGGTTTACCTTTGTTGATTATTCAGGTTCAGCAGTTTTATCTTTTGTGTAGCTTTCATTTTTTTTTACTTGATGCTTAGGTATTGGAAAATAGAGTCTGATTTTTGAAGCAGCATTTTAAGATATATGTTTAAGTTAGTATTCAGACTATATACTAATTGCTGAAGAGAAATTCCTATAATTTTTTTTTTTTTTACAAATTATCTTTTGGAAACACTAAGTCCTACTTCTTATCAATTTATATCACATTCTGTTTCTGACTCCATGATTTGTTATCAGTTTGATTTCTAAGCTCATTTACCAGACCTGCTTTGGAAATATTTTTTTGACTATAACAAAAAAATTTTCTCTAGAATAATGATTTGTCCTCACTGAGGATTGCCTAAAGAATGCCATCTAGATTCTCCCCTCAAACATCTGATTACCTTTGACTACTTCTCTGTTAGCAGTCACTTTGGCTTTATGTTGTGTTTAATTTGCCCTCCCCTTTTAAAAAATATTTTAGACCAGTCTTAGCTCATACTTGGTTTACTATAATAATTTACTGGTTGATCTAGTTATGCCCATTTAATTAAGTTAACTCATAAATAATACAGTGGAGAAGAGAACTATAAAATTGTTTTAACTCCTTTATTTTAGGAGAACAAAAATGGATCATTACTAATATATGTATCAACTATTGAGATAGTTAGTTTACATTTTTTTTAAGTGCATAGTCCTGTGAAAGTTCCAGTGGTAGGCAGGTTAGGAATTTTAACTGACTTTAATGTAAAAACTGAGTCTCAGAGAAATGAAATGACTGTTCTAAAAGGTTCGCCATCACTGGTCTACCACCATCTTACCCTTCCAGTTCTCTTCAACTCTGTGTATTTATACCCCTTAGTTTATAGCTTTATTTCCATTCAGTGAGGCCCTTTGAGTGAGCTGAAAGGCCCTATCCTGGCTTGACTCCAACTTCACTCCAGTTTCCATTTGTTCTGAATATGTTCTGTTGGTAATAGGACAGCTGGGGCCAAGTTTATCCTGATTGTTTTATTGTAAGCCACTTGAGTAGTTTTTGCATATTGTAGTGCTGAATTAATATTTATTAAATTGACAAATACATTCTGGTATCTAGAACCTAACTAGATACACATTTTTGAAGATGGGCCTTGGAATTGTCTGCTTTTTAATTATATTTCCTTCTAGTATCCACTATAGTGTTCATTATATAGTTGACAATCTTGAATTTTTAACTAGCTGTGTAAATGATGTTAGGCTTTTGAAAACTAGAGATATTATAGTCACCATTTTAACTGTTATCTGTAGAACAGAGGCATTATGTACAGTTTTGATATGATTTATCAAGTGCATAAGGGAAATATTAAAAGCCCTTTTTCGTTGTTGTTGTTCTGGGCCTAGGGCTTTCACACTGAGCTACTTCCCCAGATATTCATTCATTTATTCATTTGGCTATTTATTTTAAGACAGGGTCTTGCATTATAAGCCATTTTTAAAAAACAGTGTTTATAACTGATGCAAGCAAGGAAGACTTGTAAAGAACATTTGCTTTTCTAAGTACTGTACCTGCAAGTTGGCAGGTGGACCAGGGCAAAGCTACTGGAACTTGCTAAGTCCTTCTGGAAACCTAACTTAAATTCTACCTGTGTGAGGAGAAATTGGACCTCATTCTTATCTCATGCTTTATTAACATACATGTGTAAACAAACTACTGAAACCAAAGGACTTCTCATTTTGCTCTTCAGTCCATCTCATTCTTTGACCTTATTAGCAGGAAGTATTTTGTTGATTTAATGAACAGGGTAAACAAACCTCCTTTCATTCTAGCAGTAACAGGTTTGCTGAACTTATGCTCGGAAAATTCCTCAAACCGTGGGAATTTAATATTGCTTTTTTAGGGAGTATAAATTTCAGCAAGAGCATTGTTTAAAAAAAGCCTAAGAATTATGAAACTACAGTGGTGAGACCTTCTGTGTCAATTAGTAGTGGCTTTAATACAGGCTGTAGTTGTTTCTTTCTAATGAGAAGACATCTGGGAATCTGCCCTGGTGTACATAGGTGAATCTGAATTAAGTAAAGAAGGTACTACAATTACTGTAAAGTAAATTCCAATAGAGTAGTGTCTTTGTTCATTCATGACTGTGTCTTCTGTGCCTGGAATATTGTTTGATTCGTGAGAGCTGCTTAGTAAATGTTTGTTGAATTTATTGTAAGTTTGTATATTATTTGTCTGTTTTCAATTAAAAATCTGGACTATAATCACTTAAATATTGGTTTATAAGCCTTCAAGGAAACAAGTTTAACTTGGATGAGGAACTATTTCTGATACTTTTTCTTGTTGACTCTGTGGTAACATTATGTAAAGTGCATTGCAGAGTGATCCTCATTAAATTTCTTTGCGACATTTTAAATTAACTCAGAAGAGTTCATTACATGTAAATGAACAATTCAGTCAGTTCTTATTATCAGACGTTGAATTTTCTTTTTTTAGTGCTGGGGGTTAAACCCAGGGCCTTTGCACTGAGTTACATCCCCAGCGCACCCCACCCCCTTTCAGCACATAATGATCACATTCCCTTTGAGGAGCTGGTTCAGGTACACAACACATCTCAGTTTTTTTTTTTTTTCTCATCCCCTTCCCTTTTCCCTCCCCTTCTTATCCCTCTCTCTATCTCTTGGTCCCCTTCCAATTTGCAAAAGACCAACCCCTATTTCCTGCTATCTATCTTTTATTTTCCTCTTTATTTATATTTTGGGCTTTTCATATGAGAGAAACCATATGATATTTAAGCCTGTGTGTCTGATTGTTTTTTTTTCTCATTTAATGTTATGGTCTCAAGGTGCATCCATTCCTACAAATAATTCAAGTTTATCCTTCTTCATAGCAGAGTAGTACTCCATTGTGTATAAATATCACATTTTCTTTATTCACCTGTTGATGGACATACAGGAGCTTCCAAGATTTAGTTATTATATATTGTGCTGCTATTAACATGGGTATGCATGTATCACTGTAATATGAGGTCTTTAACTCTTTCTGGAAGATACTTAGAAGGGGAATAGTTGAAATTTCTTGTTTTAGTTTTTTGAGGAATCCACATACTGATTTCCATAGTGGTTATACGAGTTTATACTCTCAGCAACCATGTAGAAGGGCTCCCCCATTCCCAGTCTCACCAGCATTAATTTTTAATTTGATTTCTTGGTGATTGCCATTCTTTCTGGAGTAAGATGGAATCCCAGGGTTCTCTTGATTTGCGTTTCTCTAATGCCTAGTGCTTTAAATTTTTTATGTTTTATTTTCATTTTTATTTAGAGACAGGGACTCCCTGAGTCACTCAGGTGCCTAGACTGGGCTTGAACTTCAAATTTGCATGCCTTTGCCTGCAAATGTTGGGATTACGGCCACCCATCACTATACTCAAGTCTGTAATTTTTTGCTGTTCTCTGTCTGTCTGTCTGTCTCTCTTTCCACTTTTTTCCCTCTCCTTCTCCCCACTCCCACTCTCCCTCCCTCCCTTTCCTCTTTCTTACCCCTTCTTCCTTGGCTCCTATTTTGGGGATGGGGGGAGGGGAATGGCAGTTGAACAAATAGCAGTTTAGGAAAACAGGCTGTGGGACTTTATACTAGAAAATGAGCTAGGATTATAGAGCTATGAAGGTGAGATCAGAAGCCTCAGTGGTGAGACAGCTGAGATCAGACAGCACAAATGATACGATTCTTAGAGCAGCCAGCTGCTTCTATGCACGGATAATGTTTAGTCATAAATCATTTCGCATAAAAACTGTCTTGCAATTTTGTGGTAGATCTGGCCTATCACTTGTATTTGTCTTTTATTTTTAAGTAATAAATGAGTCACTACAACTGTTTGTGCCTGTTAATTATGACTTAAAGGTTGTAAATGTTTTCTTTTTTGTCTTTTTTTTTTTTTTTTTTTGGTACCCGAGATTGAACTCAGGAGCTCACATTTGCCAGGCAGGCGCTTATGCCGCTGAGCTAAATCCCTGGCCTTTTTTTTTTTTTTTCTTTTGTCTTTTTGAGATAGGGTCTCACTGTGCAGTTCAGACTGGCCTTGAGCTCACTTTGTGGCCCAGGCTGGTCTCAAACTCACAAAGATCCTCCTGTCTCAGCCTCCTAAGTGCTGGGATTACAGGCATGCACCACCACACTGGGTAAAGGTTGTAACTGCATTTAACTCCTTTATACATGCAGTTGCATATATTTATGTTACTTTTGTTTATAACAACTTCCTTTCTGCATTTTGTGGGAAAAATGTTTGCTTTTTCAGAATACTATAAAATATAACATTTATGCAAAAAATTTTGTGTAATGTATTTGCATAAAGACTAACATAATGATGTCCATCCCATCCTCTCTATCAGTTTAAGTAATAGAACATTGCCATTCCCCTTCCAGATGACTCTCTCTGCCCTCATCCTATTGCTGGTTTGAGGAAACTATTAGCCTTAAAGTGTGGTCTGGCATTCCCTTGCTTCTTTATAGAGTACATTACTTATGTGGATATCCCTAAGCAATGCATTGTGAACTTTATTTTGTAATATTATATGGATGATACCTTTGTATCATTGGTATTGTGTCATTGTATATACATGTATGTATAAATACAGTACATATAACTGTCAATGTTTGAGATTTATTTGTTGATGTGCACACTTTTGGTTCATTTCACTGCTTCATAATACTTGATTCTATAGAGATGGCATAATTATTCACTTTTCCGATGGAAATTTCAGTTTTTTACTATTACAGCATTGCTATGGACATTTTGAGTATATATCATAGCATATGTGAATTTCTGTTGCCACATCTTTTCCTTTTGGTGTTGGCCTAATATAAATTTTTCATGCTTTTATTCCCAGTCTCTGTGTATTCTACTGATTTAGGTATGTTTGTGAATAATATATGGCTAGATTTTTAAATACAGCCTTTTTATCTTGAAAGTTTATTTTTAAAATTAGTATCTTTATTCTCTGTATTGCTCATATTTGGTTGTAATAATGCATGTAACAACTGCAAAACTTCAGTGGCGTACCACAGTTATTTGTTTTTAGCTCATAGGTCTACAATCTGCTGAGTTTGATGAAGTTTGGTTGTAAGTTGTGAGTTGGTGTATTTCTTATCTTTTTGTCATAATGACAAAATACCTGACATAAACAGTTTAAGGAAGGAAAGTTTTATTTTGGCTCACAGTTTGGGACGTTTCAGTCCATTGCTGGCCAGCTACATTACTTTTAGGTCTATGGCAAGGCAGAAACATCGTGGTAGAAGAAAACTGCTTACCTCCTGGCCAGGGATAGGATACATCCTTTAAAGGCACACTCCTATTGACCCATTTCCTCTAACTAGGTCTCATCTCCTAACAGCTCATCTGGTTATGAACTATCAGTGCATTATTCTGTTGATGGGTTAGTGCCTTCACAATTCAGTCATCCATCCAGGTACCTCTTAATCCAAGTAAGTTGAGAATCAGGATTAATGTTTATAGTCGGTTAGCAGCTGCCAGGGTTGTGCATTTGTCTTGGTGCAATGCAGGAGAATGCAGGCAAACTTTGTGGTTTTGACAGCCTCCAGTTGAAATTAATGCAATCAGCCCACATTCCAACAAGGCATATGGCCACGCCCCCAGTGCCAGTGTCTGAAAAATGAGGTTAAATGTCAGTTTTCCCAGAAATATTCCAGAGCTGTATAACTTATCTATGAAATTGTGGATTTCACAAGCATTTTGTTTTCTCTCTTGAGTGGGGTGCAAAACAGAAAGTAAGAATATTTTTCCGTCTTCTTTATCCAGTGGGAAAGGGTAGCATTTAGGGCATTTGAACAGTTTTTTTTTCTTATGTGCTACTGGATTGCCTTTTTGCTTAAATGAATTGGTAGACTGCTTGAAAATATGTAGTGAAAATTTGTATTTTGAATCTGTGGTTAGCATAAAGAATCTTAAACAAGTGACTTCATTTATAAGTCATTTATAAATGCTTCTAAGAATGCCATGTTTTACATTAATTCTAACACATGTTGTGTATTTGTAAACTATAAAACCCCTGTGCATTTATTATCTGTGATGGTAGGATTTTAAATCTTGTGTTTATAAGTTTTATTATTCAGATATTTTTGAGGGAAGTATTTTCATTTTGAGAAAACTCTTTATTTTTTGTGGTACTAGGACTCAAAACTCAAGGGGGCTGTACCACTGAGCTGTCTCTCCAGCTCCTGCCCCCTTATTAGACAGGGTCTCCCTAAGTTGCTTGGACTGGTCTTGAACTTGTGATCTTCCTGCCTCACTTTTGTGAATTGCTGAGATTACAGGTATGCACCACCTCACCCACAGCAGTGCTGAGAAAACTCTTGATGTGTTAATTTAAATTCTTTAATAAGCATTTATTCTGCTCCTTACAGTTGTGGGGAGAAAGGGGGGAATTACATACCACTTTGATGTTACCATTTGGGAATTTTAAATTTAAGATAAAAAATAGTGATATGAATGTGAACAAGGACGAAAGTCTCTCGGCAAAGAAGCTAGACTGTGAAAGTATAAATGTAAGTGGGCCCGTGGGTCATCTGTAAACACTTCATGTCCTTTGTATGCTCATAGCAGAGGCTTACCATTCTTCCTCAGCATGTTCCACCTCAGAGATCCCCAGGAGGGGAAGCAAAGCTGGTGGATTCAATCAAACTCCATCAAAATAGGTTTGTCATAAGAATCTTCCATTGTGTATTCTGAAACTAACATGTGGATTATATCTTGTTTTAGATTTTCCGTACAACTTCTAATTTCTTTGGAATAACTGGGTTATCTGGAAATGGAAATCGTTTATGAATGAACAGATAAAGATGAAAGTATGTGGGTTGGGGTTGGGTGATTACATGGCAGAACTATGATTATATGCCACTGCTAATTACAGTATAGACCATGCTGTGCATACAAGTGCTAATGCAAGCTGTTCATTTTGTAACTGTGTACTTCTTACATACATTACGTGAAGTGAGTAAAGTGTAAAGATGAGGTTAGCATTATTTCTTCAAGAACTGTTACCGTAACTATGATTCAAAAACAGAAAGCCTCAGTATTGTTAATTTCTTAATTGATTAAGAAAATAACTATCACCTTTTGTGATTGCAAGAAGTAGTTTTAAAAATTTTTCTTGAAGAAGTAGCTTATTGATTTATGAAGGATGCTTTACAGGAAGTAGCACAAGTGTGAACTTTGTATCAAGTCTGATCTTTTTTGTGGAATTTTATGCATTAGATTTAGGTAGGCATTCATGCATCCATTGTTGTGTTTAAATATAGCATTAGTAGTACTGTAATGCCTCACTTAAAAACATGGTAATCAAGAGAGAAAGACTTACAAATCTTAGCAATAAGATTAATATTAGTATTACATTTGTGTTAATAGTAATACAAGATGATGTTTTATACTCTTGAATGAAAATTTTAATGTATTTATCAAGTGTATTTTGCTTAGAAAAAATTTCTTGAAAGGAAACATGCTTCACATGATTGGGTAAATGTAGGACTATTGAATTGTAGAGTATTTTTTCTTTGTAGTTTGTTGTTTTTCTTCATTTTCTTGTTTATTTTACAATGGACCAATATTGCATTTATAGTGAGGAAAATGTCCATTATTGGAGAATGTCTGTAGAAATTATGATCTTTATGATTTAGCAGGTGTGCTGTGCTATGTTACCTTAGAATGGAGTGCTTTCTTTCTCTGATTTACTTAGTTGGGAATGGAGAAGGAATAAGTTTTTAGTGCTGAAGACAAAGGACACCTCTTAATATATTTCTGTGTAATTACTTTTTTTTTTTTTGGTACTGGGGATCGAACTCACGACCTTGCGTTTGCCAGGCATGTGCTTAGGCTGCTGAACTAAATTCCCAGTCCTGTATAGTTACTTTTTGATACTATTTGCTTTTGAGGTAACTTGTTTGAGAAAAGGGAAATCTGAATTGAATTATCACATTCTAGAGATTAATAATCTTTTATATTTAATGGATAATGATGGGGGATACTTCTGAAAATAGAAACATTTTTGAAATGAAATTTTCTTCCTTTTAGAAAACATTATTTTTAGTATTGACCTTTAGAAAATACTATATCTTTTTCTTTTGTTTCCAGAAATAGGACATGTATTCCTCTGAGAAACCTTGGACAGCAGATTTTGGTTTAATAGCTGGTTGGAACAACATACAGAGACATTTCCAGTCATGAGTAAGTGTGTGTCTTTCGTTTGAGTTATCTCAAGAGCATTTTCAGTGTTGTACTTAAAAAAAAAAAAAAAAAAAGAAAATGTGCTACTGAACAAATTGGAATTATGTCACTTTTTTTAGAGATTGCATTGTCTGATTCTTCTCAGCACTGCATGCTTGATGCTATTTAAACCAAGAGATACTTTTTGACATTTGATTTATTCTAAGAAGGTAGATGTGATGAGGAAATCTGAATCACTAGTTTCTTGGCTGATTTAATTCTGTCATCTAAAAGTTTTTTTTTTATTAACTAGCCATTGGAGTATGACTCTTTAAAAATACAAATGGGCAATATTGCAGTTGACCATAATTAGGAGAGATTTTATTGTGTGAAATGTAATCATTGGTTAGCGTGTATTAATATATTTAAGCAAAACAAAAATTTCCCTAGCAGTGTCATTGGTGGAACAAGGAACCAAGGTTGTCTTAGATTTAACCAAATTTGATACAGATTTTATCTTCTCATGTGTAAGCAGATAGTATGTGTAACATTTTCTGTCCATTTCTGTCCACTTTAACTTGTGAACAGAACTGGATTTTACTATTTTGTGTTGCTTACTTTTAAAGGGTGAGGAAAAAGTAAGATTTTACCCTAATTGGGATCCTATGGAAATTTTGAAGTACAGATTTTCTGATTATGGAAACTTAGGGATGGAGTATTTTCTTATTGGAATATAATTTTAGGGAATTTAAAATTTTAACGATTATTTATATTGGTTATATTTACGTTAATACAAATTTGTGTGACTTTTCTCATCAGTTTAATGAGGCACTTGATACATGAAAATGAAACTCTTGCTATTGTGAAATCTTTGAATCTTAGATACTAAGAATACCACGAGACGTGGGGAATTTGACTTTGAAGTCTTTCTAGTGATGTGCTTTCTCAGTTGGTATATATCAAATAAAAAAGTACAATTGCAGATTAGGAAAGAAGCATTTTTTTTTTTTTTTGTCTTTTTGAGACAGGGTCTCACTATGCAGTTCGGGCTGGCGTTGAACTCACTTGAACTCACTTTGTAGCTCAGGCTGGTCTCAAACTTGCAATGATTCTCCTGCTTCGGCCTCCCGAGTGCTAGGATTACAGGCATGTGCCACCATGCCCGGCTGAAGCATCTTTGTTATTTCAGTTCATTCATGAAACTTTGTGAGAATGCCTGTCTAATATTAAGTGCCAACTCAAGTGAAGATGGTGGTGAGTTCATGAAAATTAGAATGGAAAGCATTTTAACTTTAAAAATGCATTTTTAGAATGTGAAAATTTTCTTTTATTTTCTAACATTTTTTATTTTTTAAATTAAAAACATTGTATCTCATTTGCTGTATTTTTAATTGGTTCTTTTTTAGGTCTACTAGTGCTTTTTCATGGCTGCTTATTTTGACAGTTTTTTGTTCTATTATTCCTTTATGTCTTTGTGGATTTTTTTTAATGTGTTGTTTTTTTCAGATTATTGGATCATTTTGAAGTTTTGTCTGCAGTGAATTTATGTTGTAGTTGATGTTTTTATCATGTTGTGTAATTTTTTAAGCACATTCTGTTGAAAGATTTTATTTTTTTCCTTGGTTGTGTGTCTTTTTTTCTCTTTTTGTGATTCCCCTTGCTAATCTAGCAGATATATAGTTGTCTCTGCCTTGCTTTGGAGTTCCCAGATCACAGTTCTGTCTGTGTTAGTCAATTAGAATCTTGACCTTCATGGTGATGTTGGGGACATCACAGATTTAGTTAGCAGTTAGTCAACTGGCATTAGGCAGTAACTTCCTGTAAGTTGTAACCTCAGCACAGTTAGCAGAAGCCCTTTTCACTCTGTTTCACACTGGAGAAAGACTGCTATCTCAGTGCTTCATGTTTAGCAAAGAGCCTGGCTATTGAGCCTGCATTTACAGTTATTCTAAGGGTGAAATGTCCTGCTGCCTTGGGGCCCCAAAGTGGTTTCAGCTTGTCTTAAACTTTATGTTCCTGTTACATTTCTGATCCACAGAGATGTTTAACATATTTGGGGACATAGATATGTGATTTTTTTTTTTTATATTTTAACTGTAAAAATATCTGTTTGATTCTGTGCGCCTGTTGTGAAGAATGGGGAGTCACAGAGAATGAACAGTGCCATTGGAATCTAACTACTAGTTTTAGAATAAAGCCCAGACTCCTTACTTGACATTTTATGTTTTTCTTTATAAGTCATTTTCTGCTTCGCTCCCTAGTTCTTTGGAAACCACCCACAACCCCCCCCCCAATCCTATATTCCTGTACCACTTCCCTTGCTAGTTGAGCTCCTTGGACCTCACTGTGGCACTCTTCTTGCATCACTCTAGTACCTGCCATTCAGTGGTAACATCATCTGTTGTTTGCACTTACCTCTCTCTAGTCTGTATGCTTCTTGAGGGCAAACACTGTTTTATTCCTAGTGCCAGACACCTATTCCAGGCAGTCAGGTGCTAAGTAAATATTGTACATCTTTGGGTGTTCTGAGTAATGTTCCTAGTATGTAGCAGCTATTCTGTGCATTAATATTTTTAGATGAAACTTGAGCTGTTTCCATGAGAAGAGTGAGTGTAGAGAGTAGCACATGATAAAATAAAGAATTCTAGGTAGATGGAGCCATGGAGAGAGGCGTTACTAAGTAGTTGATCATTCTCAATTATAGAGATAGGAAAGGAGATTGTGAGAAAGAAAGCTAGAAGAGAGGAAGTCAGGCTTCTGGTCATTTACAATTTAGGGAATTTGGATTTCATTTTATAGGGTTTGTGACATTGTTAAAAGATTTCAGTTACATAAATGACTTAAGATTTCATTTTGGAAAATATTACCCTGACAAGTAGATGTTTTTGTGAGCCATAAATTAAAAACTCTGGATTACATAGGCAGTATTTGCTTTCCTAATTTTGTTCTTAGATTTTAGTTCTTTTTAAGCTCCCTTTGAATCATACTGAATTACATTTCTTTTTCTTGCCAATTTGATGATTTTCTGTAGAAAAAGACACTGTACTTGAGTAGACTACTGTAATGATAGGTTAGGGAGTGTTACGGAGGTCTACTTTATGCCAGATTTTCTAGAGGATTGTAAGTCTTCCAGAAAGTGGGAATCAAATATACTAGAAATCTTGTTTTTGGAAAAAAATATTATGGGAGATTGATAAAGATTTTAAAAAAGGAAGAAGAATATATGCCATTAAAGTTAGGTAGAAATTCCAAACCTAGATTTGGGTAAGAATGATGGGTTAAGTAAAATGTTTTTTTCTTCAGTATTTCCCTAGAGATAATTGCATGTGTGGGTGAATTTATTTATGCAGGATCTTCCAACCCTTTTCCAGTCATAAAACAGGTAGACCATAGTCATCGTTGTACAGGCATGGAATAAACACATGAAACATGGAGGCAACAGGTTCTGATATCTCAGGGCAGGCTGCCATATATACTTAACCACCCTGAGAGCAGAGACTGTCACTATCTTGAGCTACATGACACAGTCTTGGGACAGTAGTTAGGTGCCCCAACTGAAGGTCTAGAGAATTTGTCAAATGCTTTCTGATGTTTTTTAACTTTCATGCCAGCTGACATGTATTCTGTCAAATTCTGAGTCTAAATACTTACGTATTTCATGATACTGTTATATCGCGAATTTCACTGTGGTTTGTTAACTTTATTGCAACCCACAAAACGTCTTTTGATTTTCAGTGCTTATATGGTTATTTTTTGGCATTTGCATATTTTACAGTGTTTAACATTTATTTGATTTGTCCACTTTAAAACAAAGTTGTTATACTCAAACTATGGCTATAATTTGAAATGGATATCTTAGATCTTTAGTGGATGTTATAACAAGGAAAGTTCTGTAAAAAGCAGTGTTGTAATTTCATTTTGGTGGAAAATGCACAAATTTCATCAAAGTGAATAGGGGAGCATAGTTTTATTTTCTAAAGTTTTAAGTTGAACAAAACTTTATTTGCTTTATTAGATTTTAATCTATGCTTCTGTATTTTATTTCACTTTTTTCAGAAAAGTTTTACTTCCATAATTAATGATGTATGTCCGAAGAGTCTTTTTGGATGTCATCTCTCTTCTGACTCACAATCCAGGAGTGAATCTGTTACACTGAAGTGTTTGATTCTGCCCTTTGGTCTATAGATTACAATGAGTTTCTTTGGAAGTCACTTCTATGTGGGAAACATCTCTCATTCAGTTGAGGAAGAGGAATGGCAGTGAATAATTTTTGTGTAGTGTACGGTATTTATGGTTCTATAATAGAAGTAAACATCTTCATCCACTGGGGCAGTGCACTAACTCATGCTGAAGTGTGAAGAACAGTTTACTATTTATTAGAGCAATTAATATTATAAATAATTGAATAGACTACTAAATCTTTCTTTGATAGCTTAGGGGTTTTTCTAGTCTTGGTCAGTAGAAAAATTATGCCGCAAGTAATGGACTTTCCTAAGTAGATTAGTAGGATACTGTGTTATGGAATTGCTTTGTACTTCAGAAATGGGTAGAGCTGGGTGTGGTGGCACACATCTGTAATCCCAGCACTTGGGAGGCTGAGGCAGGAGTATCACCATGAGTTTGAGGTTAGCCTGGACTGCATAGAGAGTTCAAGGCTAGCTTGGGCTACAAAGCAAGACCCTGTCTCGCCTCACCCCCACGTCAAGTCGGAAATTAGGAAGAAATGAAAGAAAAGAAAATATAAGTTGAATTGTATTTTAAATACTGCTGTGACTGTCACTTAATAAAAGTTTGAAAGAAATCCGCTTGTAAGGTATAACAAGTATCCTTTTTGTGTTAAGACTCACATGTTTGAGAAATTTAGAACATGAAACATTTGGAACATGAAATTTTAGATGTTAAACATTCTCAAATTGAATAAATAACCAATGAATTTTAATGGAGGAGAGGAATGTTTGGAGACTTCGTGGTTGACAGTTTCCAGGGGTACCTACAAGTACTTACTGGGCAAGGCATAGAGTATGCAAGAGTATCTGTGGAGAAACTGTATAACCTATCTCAATATGCATGTAATCAGTTTTTTCCTGTAATGTAGTTCATTATGTTAATAGTGACATTTAAAGTGGAATTTGCTTTGCTTTTAGGTAACATTTTTTGCTTGTAGCTAATTTATCTAGTTTTGGACCACTGTAGGAGAATAATTTGATACTGTATGAAATTGAATATGAATCTAATATAGTATTTATATTCAGTTACAGTATTTTAAAATAGTTTTAGATGGTTTACAGTTTAATATATTCTATTTTTTCAAGATAACAAGAAATGTTGTAAAAATAGTGCCCCAAATTTCTATATCTCTTTTGTCCAAAATTCCCTTTTTTTCTCCCCTTCCTTTCTTCCCTCTCCCTGTCACATACGAGAGAACTGATTTGTAATTAACATGTTTTCTGTGAAAATTTCATCTTTTATTAAAAGTAACTTAGATTTTAGGATAAATACAAATTATTGTATAGTGTAAGCTTAGTAGACTTCTAAAATTACTTTTGTAGTTAAATCTTAAAATTTCACATCATTTACCCATTTTTGATTGCAATATTATTGCTTGAAAGCTATATTGTATACCTATTTTTGTAGCCTTATCATTAAAATTTTTCTTCTAGATCTACTCTATATAGCACAAACCACTGTGTACCAAGTGACTTCTTTATAACAATTTTAAGGCATTCTGTCCTTTAGGGAATTTTAAAAATTCTGTCTGACATAAGTGAGTTTTCCAGTGCAGAGTCCTGAAGACCTGGGTTGGAACACTGGCATTTCTGCTAGCTAGCCACCCTGATGACTTGGCTTCTTCAACATTCCCCACCCCGCAACTTTACTCATGTACTGGTGTCAAAACTGTACTGAGATTATTTGGAAGCCTTCTAGCTCTAAAAGTTTTGGTGAAATCAGTGAGAAAACTTTCAGTTTTGATTTTGCCTTGGAGGGGCACATCTGTTGGATAATACAAGGTGTATCTTTTATAAGCTAAAGAAATCAGTTTTCAGGTTCTGAGGCCTACTTGGGTTTCTCTGAGTTTCAATTTGTGCCCTTGGTCACTTTCAGAAGTACCATTGTTCCAAATGCAGGTACATATTTGCTGGTTCATTCTCTTGGCAACCAGAGTTCAGAGGAGAGTATATATTTCAAATTAATACTCTTAAGCAGTCAACTCATTGTCTGTTTCAATTAATTTTACAAAATAGATTGCTTTTACAGTTCTTTACTTGAATCCGTGTTACTAGAACGGATGTACTGGAAAAAACTCTTATCTCCTTTACATTAACTTCTCTAAAACTGGATTTCTATATGCAAGTATTAGGCATATGACTTTTATTATTTCTCATTTATTAAAAGACAGTCAAAAGCACAGCTTAGTAAATCATAATTGTCATATGGTCTAATAAATAAATTTATATTTGAAATGTAGGGTTTTTAAAAATAGTGTGGATAGTTTTATGTTACAACTTTTTATTAAACACAAATAGACATTTTCTAAGAGAATTTGAACCTGTCAGTGTATATGATGAATGTCATTGTATACATGTCTTCTCATTTCTCAGAAGTACAAAGTTGATATTAAAAATTTTCAACTTTCTTCTTCCAGATGATCTAAAGTGAGTATTTTGATACACACACACACACACACACAAAGTGATTATGGAAGTAATTCTCTCTAGTGTTTAAAGTTTAAGTTACAAAGTGTCAGGAATAATAGAGGAAACATCTTCCTAGTTCTCCCTTCACCTAATTGCTCACTTCCCACATTAAGTATTATGCTATACTTTTTTTTTTTTTTTTTTTTTTAGTGGAAGTGCAATTATATTTATGTCATTATGGTAGTACAGAAGTTAGGAGTTCATGTGAAAATGAAAACTTTTGGTATAGGTTATCTCTTATTCATGTTCAAGAATAGCAGTAGTGGAGGGCTATCTTTTCCCCCTGAATTTGGAAACTGACTTCTGCTGGTATTACCTAGGTACCCTGGAGTTGTACCAGCTTAATTTCCTTGTCTCATGTTTGAAGCATTGAAGTATTAAAATTTAAGCAATGGATATAAAAGATAGACACTGATAGTAATATTTATATTAAGCTGTGGGACATGTGGAATCACAATATTTTTTTAAAAATATGGTCACCTCTTTGAGGTTTTAGAAGAATGGAATTTAAGTGTAATTTATAGGATGCATTAATATAGGTTTTTGACACTATAGTGAAGCAGTGGGTTTGAGATCTTCAATGATTAATCTTGTTATAGTCTAGTAAATGTAAGAGGAAGGAGTATTTGCTTAATTACAACTTGAAAAACATTTGCAAATTGAATATGAATATATTAAGTTTTTGTGTAAAATTTAAAAATACTTAGTCTTGTCTATTTTCCTTAGGTAAGAATTTTTTTGTTGTCTTTCTGTGATATGCAGATGGAGGTGATATGTGAGGTGTTCAGTATTAGGAGAGGAGGAACTAGGTGTTACCAGTATTGAAAGAACATTGCAAACTTGTGACAATTACAATACAGCAGAGTTTGAGTTTAATTGTCAAACTTGCTTAAATTTGTGGTTTTCAACATTCTTTCTTATGAAAAATATTGTTTTTGGGGTGGAGGTAACCCAGAAGCTATATAAAAAAGGATATCCTTACTGATAAGGGGAAGTTTTCTTTCTTGTTATTAGAGTATTTCCTTGGGATAAGGAAAAATGCTTCTTTATTGCTGGGCCATAGGGCCAATATGATTTTTATTTTTTTTAAATTTAAGAGAAAATGGACACAGAGAAGAGAAACAAAAAGCAAAAGAGACAAACAGACAACAACAACAAATCCGATGCGATAACATTATAGGTTTACAAAATGAGGTGATTGGAATTTGACTGTACTTGTAATATTGCATATCATTACCTTCAAAGGGGTTGTTCAGATTAACAGATATACACATGTAAAATTGATTTAATCATATGAGTATTAACTGTTCTTTTTCAATAGCTAATGCATTTAGTAATATAGTCATTTTAACTATCTTATGTACACCTATTTATAAATTTATGTCTTTTTCTTTTTCCCTTCCTTCTTCCCTCCTTTCCCCTTAGAATACCTCTTGTTGTCTTTAAAATAACTGCCCATATCGTCAGGCCTAATATAATCAAACAAAATAGTTCAGAATAACACCAATAAAAAATAAAACAATGTTCACAGAAAAGAGAAAAAGCAAAAGGGACCAACAAACAACAACAACAAATCTGATACTGTAACATTATAGGTTTACAAAATGAGATGATTGGAATTTGACAGTAGTTGTAACATTGTATATTGTTACCTTCAAAGGGGTTGCTCAGATTGACAGATACAGACATGTAAAATTGATCTAATCATATGAGTATCAACTGTTCTCTCTCCATAGTTAATGCATTTAGTAGTATAGTTGTTTTAACCATGCTGTGTATACCCACATATAAATCTATGTCTTTTTCCTTTTCCCTTCCTTCTTTCCTCCTTTCCTCTTGTAATACCTCTTGTTGTCTGCAAAGTAACTGCCCATACCATCGAGCCTAATGTAATCAAGCAAAGTAGTACAGAATAAAACCAATAAAAAATAAAATAATGGAAGCAATACATAGTAATAAATGTTGATTTCTATAATACCTCATTATCTTCTAAGCGGTTGCCTATATCATCTGTTATAATATAATCAAACAAACCAAAATAGGTTAAAATCACTCAGAACAATGAAAGCACTACAGGGTTTCAAAACAAGGCAATCAAATATCAGTAAAGGCTACCCTAATATATTTTGTTATCTTTGAAATAGCTGTGTATGTCATCATATATAATGAAATTAGGCAGGTCGAGATAGAATAAGTTCAAACTAAACAGCTCATTGAAAACAATACTGGACTCAAATCCCGATGAGGGATTATTCAATTGTCTGCTCCGCTTGGTAATATCCCTCTGCCACTGTTTCTGGAGCTGTGGACATTTTATCTCTCTCTAAAATGTCCTTCAGTATTCTTTGTAGGGTTGGCTTGGTTATCATAAATTCCTTTAGTTGTTCTTTGTTGTGGAAGTATCTTGTTTCTCTGTTGATTTTAAAAGATAATTTTGCAGGGCACATCAATCTGGGTTGGAAGTTGTTTTCTTTCAGGGCTTGAAATACTTCACTCCAAGCTCTTCTTGACCTGATGGTTTGTGTTGAGAAGTCTGTCATAATTCTGATGGATTTTCCTTTGTAGGTGATCTGTTTTTTCTCTCTAATAGCTTTTAATATTGTTTTTGTGTTGAGTTTCTGGGATCTTGATTATTATATGTCTGGTTGTATATTTTGGTTATGTTTAGCTGGAGTTCTATATGCTTCACTTATCTGAAAGTCACTTCCTGTTCCCATGCTTGGAAACTTTTCTGAAATTATTTCTGTAAATAGGCTTTTAATTTGTTTTGTATTGACCCCTGCTTTTTCACTCACACCTTTTATTCTTAAGTTATGTTTCTTTGGGTTGTCTTGCAGCTGTTGTATTGTTACTTCCAGGTTTCTTGTTATTTTTAAGAGACCTTTCCTTTCACGATCACAAGCTGCAAACCTGTCTTCAAGGTTTGAAAGTCTATCTTTAGTTTCCTTCAGGTGGTTTTTGTCAACTTCCATTGGAGCTTTTGATTTCCTGGTAATCTCTTTGGATCTGTTTCATGTATTCTAAATGTTTTTTGTATTGTTCATTCCAGGTATCACTTGTTTTCCTATGCTCAATTTTTTTCATCTATGTCTCCTTTAGAGATGCCTAGCAATTCTTTTATTATGTTTTTCATTTCTTCCTTTAGTTGAGTTAGTATTTCTGTTCTAATTTCTTTTATAGCCTCTTGAAGTTGTTTCTTTATTTCAGTTGTCATCACCTCAGAAACTTTAGTCGTGGGACTCCCGACCTCTTCTGCGTTTGCTTCTTCTGGGTTTGTTCTGCTTGGTTGGAGGCCAGAGGCTGCCTTTTGCTTCTTTGTCTTGACATATTACTGGGTTGTTCTGGACAGGTGTATACTGGGGATTTTGGTATTACTCGCGTTGTCTGTTATTTCTTAAAGTTAGACTGGTTCTTCTAGCCAGTGCTGATTGTGGATATCTGATGTTTACCACTGGGTGTGCTGTTACAGCGCTGTCTGCTGCCTTTCCCCAGCCCGCCTCGGCTCCCTGATGTCTGGCACAGTGTGTGGCGGTGGGGCCGCCACCTGGGAACCTGGGCCGGTTATACGCAAATCTTCCACTATCACCCCTAGGGCGCATGTGGAGCCATGGTCTCCAGACCGAGCTGGTCACCCGCTGGGACCCTCTGGGGCTCGGTCAGAGAGCAATTTCCACGGGACTGTGCCCAGCCAGGATTGGCTCTGGCCCCAAAATGGCTGCCAGTCCTTTGCTCTCCCTTGCGGGGGTTTGGGGTCTGTGCACTCACTGTCAACCAGTCCAGTCCTCTGGGTCTGCTCCCCCTGTCCACCGCCACTCTCCTCCGACGCTGCCTCTCTGGGCAGAGGTCTCCAGGGTTGCTGCCACTGCAGCCTCAGCACTCCAACCGTGCATCCCCAGGTTCCAGCAACTCCTTTCACAGAGTGGGTTCAGCTCTGGGCAGAGGCGCTGCCAGGCACCTCCCTCCTTGTGTAAGTGCCTCTTTCCACTCTTTCTGTGGGCTTCAATTCTTGCTTTAGATTCTTCTTGGGTCCAGAGTACCCGCCTCCCTCCTTCTTGTCTTCCCCATGTTGCTGTATTCCAGCATCTGGATGGTATCTTTTGGGGAGGCCGCTTACCCTGCTGTTTACCGTTCCACCATCTTGTCCCGCCTTGTGATTTTTTTTTTTTAATCAACACGACTTTTAATGGGAGCTTTGTACTCATATGTATTGTATTTCAATGTTTAGGGAATTTTGCATAGGATAGGAAAAACTCCCATACTTCCTGGGTACCTAAACTGACTTTGTTATAGGGAATTTGGTTCCCAAATGATTCAGTGGTAGAAAACAGCAAAAGCTACTTTATAATGTATGATTTGTATTACAAAAATGGACTTATCATTCTGTTTTTCCTTAAAATGTGATGTAAAAGTTGTTTAGCTGTTAGAAAATCTTACTCTAACTGAGAAGGTGCATTTTTCAGCCCAGTGCTGACACACATTCTGGAAAATATGTACCAGTATCTACAACCATAAAGTTTGCTCTCTTATTATTTTTCTTTCATTAGTGTGGATTTGTTGTCAGCAAGTGAAATTCTAATATGTACCTCCTTGCCAACTGGCCCAGTTTTATTTTTTGGTAGGCTCAAATTTGTTCAAAATGTTTATTTTAAAATCTTATATCTTAAGAATATGTATCACTTTATTTACTTTTGAACCATTTGAGAGTAGGTTTCTTTATCCAATTTGTACTTTGATAATAGTTCTGAAGAGTAAGGACATTCTCTTGTATAACCACAGTAAAGTAATAACATACGTTAAATTTTCTGGAAAAATAGTCTTATTTCAGTGTTGATAGTTTTCACAATAATCTCCCTTACTGTATTTTCCTCCTTAAGTACAGTATCTGACCCAGGGCTATTTATATTTGGCTAGTCTCTTCTAATCTGGAACATTTTCTCAGATCTTCTTTATCTTTCATAATATTGAAGAGTCGAGAGCATTTCTTTCATAGACTGTCTCTCAGATGAGTATTGCCTAACAGTTCCTCTGTGACAGGTTTGAGGGCATTCTGTCAGCCTTGGAGAGTAAGAAAACTGCTTGGCGATCTCTAGATTTCCTTTTTGTTTAGCTCTTCAATAGAAAAAAAAATTTCTTCTTTCTTTAATTGAAGTAAGATTTAAGTCTTGTGCATATCACTTGCAGAATTTATTGTTCTGCTTTACTGCTTTCTGTTTTTATTACAAAGACTTGAGAAAAATGGCCATGAAATATTTCTAGAATATGAGATACCTTGAAAGGAAACATTTGGCTTTTATTGAGAGATTACTTTGGCAGATTTTCTATTTTGGATTATATTGTCAAAAATCTTAGGATGCTGTTGAACAAATAATATGAAGGTAAAAAACATAGCAGTGTTAAATATAATTGCTTCATAACAATAAAAGTTGCAACTATTAATATATAAATGGAGATTGCCTTACTAAAGATTAGCCTTTCTTTTAACATACTGCTTCTTTGTCTTTGTCCTGCTAAGTTTTCTTCAAGCAAAAATGAAATAAATGAAGACATCAAGACTCCGATTCTCATTAGGTTTTAGCAATGTATGGATCATACTGTATTTTAATATAAAATGTCTGAATACTCACCATCTGTAGTCATGACCTAAAAGTTTAATAATTGCAAGGTATAGTAAAAGTTAGAAAATTTACTTGAAAGATTGCAACAGATAAGAAATTCAAATTCAGTTAGAAAAATTTGAGACGTGTAACACTGTACTATAATTTATTGTAATATCTTGAGTCATGATATTTGAGTCTGGAACATTTTAAAGAAAATAATTATGGTTTTGAATAAAAAACGATCAAGGTTATATGTCAGTATAAATAGATACTTAAAAGGCCCCCTGTAGGTGTACTGCTGCTATATTGGTCTTTGAGGATACAACTGAGAACAAGATAGACATGCCCCATAGCCTTATAGAGCACTGAGCTAGTAGAGAAGACAGATACTTGGTAAGTAGCGTGGTATTATTAATACAAAAAGGAAAATTCATTAGTCTCCAGGAGCAAGGAAACCTACCTGGTGGGAGGTCACGAAGACCAGTTGATAAAATCTTATTCTACCTGAGAACTGACCAAATGCAGATAAGGAGGGACTGTGTTCTAAATAGAGGGAACCTGGAAGAACTGGTGTTTGGAGTTTGAGATTAAGATTAGGAGATAAGGAAAAAGTTAATATTGGAGACTATGTTTGTAAATTTAGATAAATAAATGCGCCACTTATGCCTCCATTTGTACTTTGTGCATTTTGTTTTCTTCATCTTTCTACATTTTTAAAAGCATAACCGTAACATTAACACAAATACATTTTGAAAATGGAGAACTCCACTACATTAAAGGAGTCATTTTTTTATTTCCATTTGATCTTTTTTGGGGGTTGGATGGGTACTGAGGATCAAACTCGTGACCTTGTGCTTGCCGGGCAGACTCTGTACTGCTGAGCTGTATTCTGGGCCTTTGATCTTTTGATATTGTCCAAATAATACGTATTTTTATGTAATCACATACTGTATATGGATTTTTATATTTGGATTTCTTATATTGTATTTAAATAATTATATTTCTGTAATTGTTTTTATAATTAGAATTTATAATTATCACATTAGTTAAAGGTGTCATTGATACATAAAGTATTTCCTTATTTTCTGGTCATTTAGAATGGCTCATTTAAAAATGTTTATTTGTAGAATGAATGTCAGTAATGAATTTGTAGTTTTACCTTTAAATTGAAATTAATTCCTTATTCAAGATATAGGGTTGAATCTTTCACCTTTTGCCTTTCTCAAAAATGTTGCAACAGTTTATCATTATTCTGGTAATTGACATTACCAGAATAATTACCAGGATATCAGTTTCACCATGACTAGCCTGTTACGCTCAAAATGGTATTGCAAAATTGATTTCATTTGCATTATGATTTGTGTGTGTGTGTGTGTGTGTGTGTGTCTTTTTGAGACAGGGTCTCCCTATGCAGTTCAGACTGGTCTTGAACTCACTTTGTAGCCCAGGCTGGACTTGAACTTGCAATGATCCTCCTGCCTCAGCCTCCCGAGTGCTGGTATTACAGGTGTGAGCCACCACACCTGGTTGCATTATGACTTTTAAATAGGATGAATTTAAAAAATTTTGGTAAAATGTACATAGCGTATGATTTTTCCTCTTAACTCTTCTTAAGCATATGGTTTGGTAGTGTTAAGTATATTCACATTGTTGTGCAACCAATCTGCGCTTCTTTTTATCTTGCAAACTGTGACTGTATGCATTAAATGTTTTCTATTTTTCCTCCCTCTATCCTTTCTCTTCAGTTCTTTTTATCTTGCAAACTGTGAGTTTGTATAAATGCTCCCCATTTCTCCTCTATCCTTTAGTTACTGTCAGTACTTCATATAAGTGCAATCATAAAGTTACTTTAATGTCTTCAAGGTCTATCATGCAGCTTGTGTCAGAATCTTACTTTTTAAGACTAAAGAATGTTCCATTTTATGTAAGTACTATTGTTTTTCTGTGTTCATCTATCAGTGTATCCTTGGATTGCTTCCTCCTTTTGGGTCTTGTGAAAAATGTTTCTATAAACATGGGTGGTGTCTTGTTACTGTCTCCTTGCTGAGACAAAATACCTGACTCCTGCAAGTTAAAGGAGGAGTGGTTTATTTTGGCTCATGGTTTGTAGAGGTTTTAGTCCATACTTGACTGGGTTCCAAGGCAGGCAGAAAGCAAAAAAGGATCAAGGGAGCAGAAAGGATATATACCTCTAGGTCATGCCTTCAGTGACCCACCTCTTTTCACCAGGCTATTTATACCCCCCAACATCAAAGTCAGCTTTTATTTATTTATTTTGGTACAGGGGATCGAACTCACAATCTCGCACCTGCCAGGCAGGTGCTTAGGCCACTGAGCTAAATCCTCAGCCCTATTTTTTGAGACAGGGTCTCACTATGCAGTTCAGGCTGGCCTTGAACTCACTTTGTAGCCCAGGCTGGTTTTGAACTCACAGTGATCCTCCTTCCTCAGCCTCCTGGGTGCTGGGATTAAAGGCATGCGCCCCCGTGCCCAGCTCAAACTCAGCTTTTATAAACCCATCAGTGGGCTAATCCACTGATGAGTATCACACACTTATGATTCAGTCACCTAAAAGCCCCACCTATGAGTGCATGAGGCTTTGGGGGAAATCTAGATTTAAACTATTACAAGTGGACAGGTATGTTATTGAGACTTTGCTTTCAGTTCTTTTTGTCTATTCCCAGAACTAGAATCTTTGGATCATATGGTAGTTCAATTTTTAATTTTGTGAAGAATTGCCAGAAATTTTTGATAGTGGCAGCAACAATTTACATTATACAAGGGTTCCATTTTCTCCACATCCTTGCCAATACTTTTTCGTTGTTGTTGTTAGCCATTCTAGTGAGGTGGCATCTCTTTGTTAAACAATATTGCTCACTATTTATGCCTCCTTTTATAACACATCCTTCTACAGTAGTATTTCCTTCTAAAATTATTATTGAAAAGTCATAAAATTTAACTTTGATTGCTGCTTTTATGTCTCCAAAAATGTGTTAAGAAGTTTATATATTTATCGAGACTTTGTGTTTCTTTTGAGACCACGGATATTTTGTAATGATCAGAGGAGAGTTAATGGACAGTTAATAGAAAAGACTGCGATAGTAAAAGGTTTTCAGAAGGCAGGGGAATGAGTGGAGACTTAAGTATCAGAGATTAATTTTGCCTAGTGTACTGTTCTGTCAAGGACACTGTTGAAGGTCTTCTTTCCCTAGGGGAATTAATGTATTGAAGTGATTACAAATTTCATATGGATGAACTGCAAAGATCTCTGAATGTTATAAGGATTTTTGTGTTCATACACACAAGCACTTTTATTGAAGTTTATGGAATTACCTTTGTCTTTGTAGTTACATGTTTATGTGTATGTGCCTATGTGAACATTTGATCTTAAGCTCTGTTTTATATTGAATTATTATGCCAATGCTTTAAGCATAGATCTAAGTACTTTTTAATATTTTTTATAGTAATGAATTTTAAAAGGAGCACTAATATTGGTAGCTTTGTTTGAATTCAGTTTGGGCCCAGGTTGTCATGAATGCTGTTTTGAGTTCTTGATTTTGAAAATAAGGTCTTATTTAAAATTCCTTATTACCAGAAAATTCACTTTTCCGTTTCTATTTATGTGTTTATTTACATGTGGCTTTGAAAAGTCAAAAGAAAGGTCAGTTTTACACAAAGGGAAACTTCACTTAAAAATACGAAATGTATTAACTTGTAAATTAGAAGCTACTCAGTTGTAGTGTACTGTGTAGGGCCTAATTTAATTCATGCTACTTTTTTGCAGTGTAGGGCACATTCTCTGGCTATTCTATGCACTTAAGTAGTTATCTCAAGTGTAACTGAGTAACTAATTTTGCATTTATTTAGTTATGTCAGTTTCTTTTATAGAATACCAGGTTGCCGTAATACAGCAGTGAAATGGAACCTCTTACATATTAGGTGCTCAGGAAATCTTGTATGAGTGAATGAGATTTTATTTTGTTTAAAATGCACTTATGATATACAGCTAGTACATTAAAATTTTTTTAACGTTGTAAAGGTAAATTGGGATATTTTTATTTCCCATATTTGTAAGATTTATTCTGCACGTATTTATGACAGTTTCTTCTGATCTATAAAGTTGATGGAAAGTTTCTTCTTTGCTTTTTTTATAAGCAAAAGTGAGTTGCCCTTTGATAAAATATTTTTAAAGACTAGTTTTTAAAGAACCACTAATTACATTAATATAGTTACTTTTGTCCTTAAGCAGTCACTGTCATCTAATCTGAGACTATGTGAGAGAAGGATAGTTTTGTCATTTAGAAACATATTCTGTGACTTTTTCCACATCCAGTAATTTCAAAATGTTTTACTGTTCTCTCTTTGTTTTGTTTTGTTTTTCTTTTTTTTAAATGAGAGAAAAACCTATTTAATGAAAGAAAAACGTATGTTAGTTGTTTAGCTTTTGACAGTAGTAATTTCTAAATGAATTGCTACAGTTGGCTATAAAAACATACTTGGTGGTAAAAGCATGTAAACACTCTTTGGACAGAAAATAGTATAGAAAAAAGTCCACAAATTCTGTGTTTTAAAGTCAACAGGATATATTTTATATTTGCAGAGGTTTATTTTTGAAGTTCTAGAACAGAATGATTATCTCTTGTCTCTCAGATTTAAGCGAAATGGCAGAGAAGTGAAATATATTAATTGATTTATTAACCTGAAGGGAGAGACTAGTTAGAAATGGGTTTATAATTTAATACTCATTAATCTTTTTCTGTTTGCTGACCATTTGTCATCTTGAATATTTACAGATTATTTTTATCACAAAAAATGTAGTCTCTCACATATTTTTCTTATTTATCTACATTTCCTGCAAAAAAAGTAACAGTAGTTTAATTCTAAAATATATTTCCAGCAGGGCGTGGTGGCGCACGCCTTTAATCCCAGCACTCAGAAGGCTGAGGTAGGAGGAGCTTTGTGAGTTCAAGGCTGGCTTCTGCTACAACTCGAGTGCAAGGCCGGCCTGAGCTATACAGTGTGACCCTGCCTCAAAAAACCAGGGCGGGGAGTTTGGCTCAGTGACTTAAGCGCCTGTCTGGCAGGCGTGAGGTTATGAGTTCAAGCCCCAGTGCTGCAAACAAAACAAAAACAAAAACAAACAAACAAACAATATATATATATATATATATATATATATATATATATTTCCAGAAAAGCTAAAAAAAGATTTCTGAAAAGTAAGTTTAAAAAATCTGAATTATTGCCAAGAATGAGAAGATTCTGGTTTGTTACTCATGTGATCAATAGAATTTATAGACGGCACAATGCAAATATCCTCGTCTGTTTTCATTGCATAAAAAGATGTTAAAATTTTTGGATTTATCCTTACAGTATTTCCAATAAAGTCTGAAGTTTTGGGTTTTGACAAATACAGAATGTCATTTATCTACTATTACAGTAGCATACAGAATAGTTTCACTGCCCAAAAAATCTCCCATGGTCATCTTGTTCATCCCTCATTCCCTCTTCCCAAACCATTGGCAGCCTCTGATTGTTTACTGTCCCTCATGATTTGACTTTTGTAAAATGTCATATAGTTGGAATCAAATAGTATGTACCATTTTCTTAGTTATTTCATTTAACAGTATACATTTAAGATTCCTCCATGTTTTATTGTGACTTGAAAGCTAGCCAATATCTGTTTTATTGATGAATAATACTCTATTAAGTGACATCTTTGGTTGCTTTTACCATAGCTTTTGACAATTTTAAATCTTCTGAATATTCACATTCAGGTGTTTTTATGGATGTAAGTTTTCAGTTCATATGGGTAAATAACAAGGAGACTTCTGGATCAAATGGCAAGAGTACATTTAGTTTTATAGGAAATTGCCACTCTGTCTTCCAAAGATGCTGTACCATTTTGCATTCTCATTAGCAAGAAATAAAAAGTTTCTGATGCTCCATATCCTTATTATCATTTGGTATAATGATTTGGTTTTGGTTATTTTAATAGTTATACAAAAGCATCTCATTGTTGTTTTAATTTGCATTTTCCTGTTTGAATATGATATGGAATATAGTTTCATATTCCTATTTGCCATGCTTGTAGCGAGGTGATACAGATTTTTAAACCAAGACAATTTGCTATTTTTAAGGAATAACACTATAACAGTAAATAGTGTTCTATGTAGAAAATATGGTGAAAAGAATATAATAAATATTCCTATGTAATTCCACTATTTGAAGGAAAAAAGTCACTGCTGACATTTTACTATTTTTTCTGCATGCCTCTCCCACCTGCATGTAACCCTAACCCTTGTGTGTGTGTATGTGTGTGTGTGTACAGCAATAGAGGAATCATTTTGTACTTTTCCAGTTTGCTTATCTATAGATAACTTTAGATAACTTTTCCTGTGTAATTTTTCTTGAACACATTCTTTTTTTTAATTTTAAGAAGAATAAAACCAAACAATAAAACAGAAGAAAGCCAATCAAAACAAAACAGTGAAAGTTATCAGGACTTTAAAACCAGATAGTACAAAATCAACAATGGCTACCATAATACCTCTTGTTATCTTCAAAATAGTCATTGTTGATTTCCTGTTGTCTTGTTTTGAAGTCTTGTGCCCATACCATCAGAAATAATAAAATCAAACAAAACAGAACAGAATAAAACCAATCAAAGCAAAACAATGGAAACAATACAGGACTTCAAAACAAGATAATAGGAAATCAACAATGGCTACCATAACATATCTTGTTATCTTTGAAATAGCTGCCCGTGCCATCAGATATAAAAGAATCAAACAAAACAAAGCAGAATAAAACCAAACCAAACAAAACAATGAAAATGATATAGGACATTAAATCAGGACAATAGGGAATTAACAATGGCTACCGCCTTCAGAGGGAAATCCCCCATAGTTGCTATACTGTATATTGTTAATCCTTCAAATAGATGCTTACACCACTGGCCTTAGGCCTGCAAAGTCAATCAAATATGAAATGTTACAAGCATTAAGTTGCTTTTTTCTACTTCAGTATCTATCATCCCAGCCTGTGTTACTCTGGATTAGCTGGTTGCTTGTACTCATGGGGTTGCGGGTGGGGGAGGTTTGTTGAAGGGGGTTGGTGGCAGGTGGGGGCTCCACCCTTCTTGTTTCCCAGCCCCAGTCTGCATGCCAGCCGGCTCACAGGAAGGGGTTGGCTTCTTGTTTCTCCTCCCCATGGCCTGTGACTGTTGCTGACTCATTGGAAGGGCTGAACATTGATTCTTAACATTGGCCAAAGGTTAGGATCATTTGGGGGTACTTGTACTATTTAGGCTGCACCCTAGGACAATTAATTCAGAATCCCTGTGGTAGTCCTATACATTAGTACTTTTTGAAACTCCCCAGGTGATTTCAATGTGCGCTGATGATTGAAAACCACTGGTCTAGAATAGAATGCTTTTAGTGGCATCTAGTGTTCCATTATATTTGCTCACTGAAATTTTCTTAACTAAACTTTTATTGTTGGATACCTAAATTATTTCTGCCAAAGTAGAGATATTTTTGGTTTTTCCTATTAGCAAGTTAAAAAAATTCTACTTTTTAACGATTGATACCCTAAATTATTTTTCAATAATAACTAATGAGCTAAGAGCTGCACATGTCACTCAGGATAGGGTCATGTCCAGGAGGGACATGGTCTATGGCAGAATTTCCTTAGCTCAGCACTGTTGACATTCTGGGCCAGATAATTTTTGCTGGGGTGGTAGGATGACTGTCCTGTGAAATGTAGAATGTTTAGCACTCTTGATTCTTACTAGATGTGTGTATAAATACTCACTTGGGAGTGAAACTGTTGTAGCACTCTTCTAAATTAGAAATAGAAGAAAATTTTCCTACTAGATAAAATATCTATAAAAGACTTAGCAAGCATAGTCTTACATTGGATGATGTTGAAAGAAGCTGTTAAAAATTAGAAAATTATTCCTCTTACAACCTGTATTTAAACTTGTGTTGATGGTCCTAGTCAATAATAAAACAGTTAAACAGGTTAGAGGCATAAGAATTAGAAACAGGAAGTTAATTGTTCCTTAATTACTGATCATATAATTCTTTATGTAGAGAAAACAAAAATGATTTGTCAGTACATTATTAGAAATAAAGTTAACATGTAGTTACATATAAAACTTATTATAGGAGTTATTTGCATATTTACATAGCTGAGTAAGAAATCAGTTAAGGAGACTTTATTTTGATTTGTGTCAGAAAAAATAGAACTCTATTGAGAGATATTTAGAAATTGTGAAGGAAAAACCTAAAATTTTGAAGAGCAATATAAAGAAAAACTAAAAGTGGAAAAATACTCCTAAGTTTTTAGAAAGGAAGACTTTGTATCATAAACCTATTTTCTCATGGTTGACTTGTGCAGACCAGTGAAGTTCAAATTGTAATTATCAGCAAGCCTTACCGTGGAGTTTATTGGATGATTCTAAATTTTATCAGAAGGGATGGAAAGATAGAGGGTCAAAAATAGTGGACACTTCTGAATAATATCAGAAAAGGAGAATTTTCTGTATTAACTATTAGTGCTCAGTTATAGCCCAATTTTCCCAGGGGATATAATGTATATAATATTTCAGAATACAAATTTAATGGAACTTGTCTTATGGTATTTATCTCATTCTTTAAGATTATCATTTTGTATGATGTATACATAAGTACTTCTCTCTCTCTCTATATATATATCCTTTATAAATAAACATTATATATATCTGTAAAGAGTCACAATTTAACTTGTTTTTGTGTGTGGTGGGGTTGAGGCAGGGTCTCTCTATGTAGCCCAGGCTGGTTTTGAACTTGCTATATAGTAGCCCAGACTGACCTTGAACTTGCAGCAGTTCTGCCTCATCCTTTTGAGTTCTGGGATTACAGGACTGTGCCATGATGCTCAGCTCAAACTTTTAACGGTTTTTTTTTTTTTTATTGGCACCCGGGATCAAACGCACAACCTCGCGCCTGCCAGACAGGTGCTTAAGCTGCTGAGCCAAACTCCCGGCCCTAGTTTTTGAGGCAGGGTCGCACTATGTAGCTCAGGCTGACCTTGAACTCACATTGTAGCCCAAGCCGGCCTCGAACTCATAAAGCTCCTCCTACTTCAGCCTCCCGAGTGCTGGGATTAAAGGCGTGCACCACCACGCCTGGCTAGTAAACTTTTAACTTTTTATTTTTAAATGATTTCAGACATAGGAAAGGGTCTTAGATATGGCATAGACACTTCTCGTATACTTTTAAACCCAGATTACTCACGTAGTTACATTATTCCAAATTTTCATTGTTTTTCTTTTCTGAACAGTTAAAGAGTAAATTGAAATATTTATACCTAAGCACTTTTTTTTTTTTCTTTTTTTTTGCGGCACCGGGGATTGAACTCACAGCCTTGCGCCTGCCAGGGCAGGCGCTTAAGCCACTGAGCCAAACTCCCGGCCCTGGTTTTTTTGAGGCAGGGTCGCACTATGTAGCTCAGGTCGGCCTTGCACCGCGTTGTAGCCCAAGCCGGCCTTGAACTCACAACGCCCCACCTACCTCAGCCTCCCGAGTGCTGGGATTAAAGGCGTGCGCCACCACGCCCGGCTATACCTAAGCACTTTGTGTGTCCTAAAATTGAGAAAGTTTTGTTACATAACTTTAGCACAGTGGTCATTGGAAACTAACACTGATAATCTATATTGTATTCATTTTTCATTAATTATCCTCATCCTGTATTTCCCCTTATTCCTTTCTCATCCACTATCTAATCTGGGGTCCTATGTTGCATGTAGTTATCCTGACTCTTTGTTCTCCTGTAATCTGTGGCATTCCCTTAGTCTGTTTGCTTTTAATGGTCCTGACATTTTGAATAGTACTGTTCAAGCCATGCTTTGAGGCAAGAGGATTACAAGTTTGAGTCCAGTCTGGATACTTAATGACTTAGTGAGATCCTGTCTCAGAATTTTTAAAAGGGAAGGAAGGGAAAAGAAGAGAAAGAAGGGATGGAAATGTAGCTCAGTGTAAAGGCCCAGTGTTCAATCCTTCCTCTGTGTGAGTGTGTGTGTGCACGTGTGTGTGTGCCCACACTCGTAGCTTAGCGTGCAGCTTAGTTGTGTGTGATAAAATATTTTTACTAAGGTATTGTATGATAGAAAAATGAGAAGATATTGAGAGAAACAAGAAAAGGCTGTTGGTTGCTTAGTAGAAACTAAGGTTTGAGAGCAGTGAAGTAGTGTGTTCAGAGTGATTGCTATGTGATTTTGCTTTCCAAAGCCAATATTAATACTATAAGACAAGGATGATGCACTGTAACTGAAGTTTACAGAGGCAGGAATTTAGATATTTCTTTTTCACTGACCAGATGTAGAGGATAGGGTTGAATGAAGGATTATGTCCTGCATATTCATTTGTTTGCATGGAAAGAGAACAAAGAACACTGGTAGAGAGCAAAGCTAACAGAAAGTTACCTTTCAGGGTAGGGGGTTAGGTCAGAGGTAGAGTTCTTGCTAAGGAAGCCCAAGGACCTGGATTTGAGCCCCGCTCTCCTACCTCCCCCCCCACCAAAAGGAAGTTAACTTTCAAAAGCAGTGCCTTTTAAAAATATTTTCCAAGCTGCATGCGCCTTTAATTCCAGCACTCCGGAGGCTGAGGCAGGTGGATCTTTGTATTTGAGACTCGCCTGGGCTGCATAATGAGACCCTGTCTCAAAAAAGGGCCGGGTATTTAGCTCAGGGGCCTAAGCACTTATGTGGCAGACGCGAGGTTGTGAGTTCGAACCCCGGTACTAAAAAAAATAAAATAAAAATAAAAAAAATTTCCAGAAGAGAAGTAATTTTCCAGGAGCTGGAAAAATGACAAGAAGATAAAGGCAGTAGGTATTTAACACTTATTACAAATTCTAGAGCTGGATGCAGTGGCACACACTGTAATCCCAGGACTTGGGAGGCTGAGTTAGAAGGATCTCTATGAGTTGGAGGCCAGCCTGGACTACAGAGTGAGTTCAGGGCTAGTGTGGGCTACAAAGTAAGACCCTGTCTCAAAAAAACCAAAAACCAGTAAGTTCTGAACTGTTTTAGGAAATGGGCTGAAGGCTAAAAGATTGGGTAAACTTGAATTGAGGTGTTTGATGTGTTTGTCTATATCCAGTCTTCAAAGGCATTTGTTAAAGATCACAGATTTGATTTGAGGTTTAAAACTTGGTCTTTGACCTATCTGAATTCTTAATTTGCAAGTATAAAGCTGTTCATTAAAGATAATAAGTGGTTGGTCTCTTGGCCTGATTTGTCTTTCTTTAGCAAGTATTTTCTTGACATCATGGATTTGTTTGTAGCACTGATCTCTTAAATTAACACCCATATGGTGAATACATTATGAGAGGATATATATGCACATGTAGCACCTTTTCTCTGAAGAGCTGAAAACTTCACCCTGAATTTTAAAACTATATTTTTATAGAGGCATCTTGGTGACAGGGAAAGCAGAGTTTTATTTTATGTCTAACCTTGGTTGATTTGCTGTACCTCAGTTACCTAACTGAGAAATGGGAAAACAACAAGTAAGATTTGTCTAACAGCAAAGGAACTGCCTTTAATTTGTTCTGGAATCCATTGTGTTTTGATATTTTAAAAATATAAAAATAGTAAGTGGAAATGAAAGAAAAATAGGAAAGTTGGTGACTCTGTAAAAGGTAATAAATCATTGATGGAGAATGACTTTGGTAAACATAGCATTTATCTATGTTAACCTGTATATCACTTTTCTCTAGTTAATTAGGTTTTCTGTAAGAGTGGTTGGTATGTGATATATAGAACATAGAACAAAAGTATTAAATATTTATTATTTGTTATAACTCTACTGTAAAATTCATATGAAAAGCAATGGCTATATTTGTTCTAAAATTCACTGGTCCATTCCTTTGGCTTAAGACCGATAATTTTACAAACTCCTTTTGAAATTTCTGGTGTGCCTGTGGACTTAATGTTCATGTCCTGAGATGTCAAGGGGTGCGTGTGAGGAGGACCAGGAATTTATAGGTTGTTTTTGAGGCACCATATCTTTATGCAAATTTGAGAGCTTGGAGTTAGCAAGATAGATTTTTATTTTTACCCACATTTTCTGTTTCAAATATGAGGTTTTTGAGAAATAGGAAAAAAGTATTAAGGCTTTTGACAGTGCAGGGTATGTTGGTTTCTATTTAAAATTTTGCGCATAGCATCTGTGATCCCCTATATGAGAATTTATAGCATAGCACTTCATTTTTTCTGTTCTGTTGTAGCTTTTGAGAGACAGTGTTTTTACTGTGCTCAATAATTTACAGAAGATTACTCATATTCTGTTTTGTTTATTAGCAGTTAATGTTTTGTAAAGTAATACATTTTGTGCTTTGAGGATGAGGTTTTCAAATGTACTGAAGTCACTCTGAATCCATCATTTCAAGAAGAGGGAGCGTGTCGTTTTGTTGCCTCTTGTTAACTGCTTCTGAGCCTTCATGGATAGCTAAGCAAAGCATTTATTTCTCTGAAGTTGAACTGTGTTCGTGCTTGAGCTTTTAGAAAGCCGAAATGCAATAAACCTTGATGATGAAACCTGTTGGATTTCTGGTGGAAGCAGCTGGAGTCTTTGGCTTGTTAACTGACGATGATTCAAGTCTTGCAGATTGTAAAGGAGCTGGTGACACCATCAAGGCAGAAAGCAGCCACAGCGAAGGAAGGTAGGGACATCAGCAGAATGAACAATCAGAACACTTGAAGCCACTAGAGATTTTGATAATTATTAATGTAAAGAGCAGCTATAAAAAAGGAATTTTGAGTTTTCATATACACTTTTGCATTTCTGATGTATTATATCTGAAAAGAATCAGGTAATAGCATAATTATTATCATGGCTCATTATTTCTGCTTTTAAAACAAAAATAAGAAGCATATTATTTTATTAAAAGGTACAGAGTGTAAGGGGAAGTTGTGGCATTGCTACTGCAACAGTATTTTTTATAATGTAAAAATTCTCTTGCATTATGTATTTTGGTGGCAGTGATTTCTATAATGCTCTTTTTATTTTAAAATACAAATAATCATGACAGGAGTAAGAAAGGAGCAAGTCAGGATTTGCTTGTAGCAGGGCAGAAAAACTAAATGGTCATTATTTGTGTGCCTGTTAAAATAATAGTAATAAATAAGAATTTAGTCATGAGTACTAGACTTTTTTGCCCTTTTTTTGGTGAATACTTACTTTCTTCTGCTTATAGTTGTATGCTTAATCAATGCTGCTTGTATTAAAACATAGGATATACTAAAACACATTTTAAAATTTTTAAAAATTATATATCTAACCTATTGATGGCAAAATGAGCTAATGCAGATACGTCTTTGAAGAAGTGCTGTCATATTTTGCTTTTTAAACATTTGAAATAGTAGATCTCTAACGTGATAATTGGGAATTGCTATTGAAGAAATATAGGCCATCAGCTGAAGTGATAATACTGGTAATTTCACTGATTTATTCATCTGTGGTTTAAAATCAGTCTGCTGATAAATTTATGTATCAGTCTTCTTATATGTAAACATATAATCTTTCATATGTAAACATTCTGCATTAAAGCAGTCTGTCTTTATAGAATATGAATAGTGGAAGTATACCTCAGATGATTTAAAATGTAGTTTAAATTTTTAACATGACTTGATTAGTATTTTAAGTGAAGCTTATGAAAGTCTTTACATCATATGTAAAGTGTTTTAGGGTGATGCTTTGAAATAATTGGGCTATATAATGTGGTCAATCATAAATGGAACATCAGAACTGAAAGAAACCTTGCTTATTTTCATTTTGTGAAGAACATGGTAGTTAAGTGATTGAACAAAAATACATCTCAAAAAGCAGAGAAACTGTCATTGTTTACCTTTGAAAATGTTATTATTCAGGATACTTCACAGTTATTTACCTACTGTTTTCTAGTTTACTTTTCCTATTCTTTTTTTTCAAGCAGACTACATTCCTGACTCTGAATAGTACAATTGTAATAATTAGACATTTTTAAAAAGTTTGCTACTTTCATTACAGGAGAACAGAAATTAGTTACACTATCCAAAACTGTCTGAAGATTTCAGATTTGGACAGTTGATCTTTAAGGAGTCCACATATTTTTATGGGAATGTTTCTTTTGGTTCTTATATTTTCAGTCACAAACAGGTTATTTGGACTGTTCTCAGGGAAAAGAATAATATTTTTATTGTCTTAAAGTGTGTCTGTGTCTGAGTGTGTGTATCTTGTGTGACAGGAAACTATGTGGGAAAAATACTGCCAAAGTAAGATGTATATTAAAGGAGTTTTTTTTCTCAGAATTGTTTTTCTAATTTGTTCAGAGTTTTCTGTGACTGGAAAACAGAAGAAATCTGTACAAAAAATTTTTTTCTTAAGAATATTTCTTTCAAATCTCTTTTAATAGTATTCTTAATCATTTAGTTAAAATATTTACATGTTATCCTTTTGCAAAATGTTATATTTTACCAATTTTAATGAACATATCCTTACAAAAGCAGAGCATACAAATATAAAATATTGGTTTGTAATAAAAGAGTTTTAAATGTAGTTCTTTAACAGAGAGTATGGATTTGGATGGATGTAGAAAAGATAGCATTTTCAAATATTGTATTAATACTGGTATATACTGTGGTGGCATATCTATGGCACACATGCTGCAGTGGGTTGTTTTTTTTTATTATTGAAAGCTCTGAAAGTTTGCCATCACCAGAAAAATTGATTTTTGAAGGAGAAATTATCCTACAGTATCAAAGTTGGGAATGAAATAATTATGATAAATGGTTTGAGTTGTTTTTACCAGTTACTGTTCTTTGGTAAAAGATGCTGAACAAACTTAATTAAACCCTAGGTACCTATGCAAACCCATCTCTTTTCTATGGTAAATTTGTACATTAGCATTTTAGTAGCCTGCTGTGCATCTCAGTACCTTTGCCTGAGGGATACAAGAAGTAATCTGTGTGTTTATCCACTTTCTGTGATGAACAGCAAGGAATGTGCACCTGTGTAAAAGTGTCAAAACGGGATTTGGGCCCAGCATTATGCTCCATGGAATAGTTTTTGCATATGTTTACCCAAGCATCACAGACAGTCTCATAGACCTACACCACTCCAGGATTTGTTAGGGAAAAAAAAAAGTTTTCTTTTGATTTTTCTGGTCGAAGTAGCCCAGTTCAGTACAATGGCACAGGAAAAGTCAGATTTGCAAGTTTTGGAGGAGGTCAAAAATGAATCATCATATTTCTCATGCATGGATGATGAAGATGATCCTTTATGGTCAAATACATACTTTTATGAAAGAAGAGTTGTGTGTGTGGATGATGATGACAATGACGACAATGAAGACAATGACAACTTTGACATTGGCCATGTGAGCCACAGTTCTTGTGACAGTGAAATGGAGCAAGAATCTACTGATACACAGGGAATGCAGACCTTCTTGATTCAGATGACAAAGAAAACAGCAGTGTGAGTACATATTTGACAGTCAGTATGTTGTGAAATGACCACTCAACCAAATGGAACGATCCAGCGTTAGAACTGGATCTGAAAATATAGTGAGGGTCTTGGCAGAGGTGAAGGTATTGGACAGAATGCAAGCACTGCCATTCAGTGTTGGAAATTATGAGAGATGAAGTATACAAGATGCTGTGAGATACACAAAGGCTGAAATGCAAGTAAAATGTTCTAATATGCACCAATAGCGATATTTAAAAATGTGTTTATTATGAAACTTCACTGGCTGAACTGAAAGCCATCATAGGCCTGCTGTACTTAGCAGAGATTTCTCATGGTGATCACAGGAATACAAAAGACTTTTGGAAAAGTGATGAATCAAAATATGGGTAAAAATTTATGCCCTTTTAGATACAAAGACATTATGATTTCAGTGTAGACATTTATCCTGGAACTCAGCCATCAGATCCATATTTATGTAGTAATAAACCACATGGTGCTATTGATGATGACTTGTTGCTCCCATCTCCCAAACTAATCAGAATGTGACATTCGACAGTTGTTTTACTGGTTTCCAATTGATGTTACATTTCCTAACAGAGCACAAATTGACCAGCACAAGAACTGTATTTAGAAACAGTAGAAATTCCAGATGAAGTGTTGCCATTTCAAAACAGAATGGTATAGTACAATCTTTGGATTTCAGAAAGATATAACATTAGCCTCTTAAATGGCAATGAAAAATAAACTGGTACTGCTAATGTCAACATTTCACCATGATAGAAACATTGATAGGAAATCCTTGACAAAACAGAAGTCTGAGATGGAAACTTTCTACAACAAAACTGAAGGTGGGATAGGAGTTGTTGATGAGTGTCACTTCAAACACAAAGCATTGGTCAATGGTAGTATTTGCTTGACCCTAAATGTGTGTGCCATAGTTTGACAGTTTACAGAGAAGATAACAAATGTAAAACATCAAGGAGAAATTTTCTTAGAGGATTGAGACTGGAGCTCATAAGGGATCATTTACAACAGAGGAAAAACAAAACATTTCTGCCCAGGGAACTACACCCAAAATTGTGGAGCACACTGGTGAGCCGACAGATGAACAGGTAGGTGCAGCACTGCAAAGATGTACTACGACAAAGGGAAACAAAAAACATGTCAATTATATTCTATAGGAAAGTGCAGGAAAATAAAACATATGTACAGTGTAAGTGATACTTGTGTATGGAGCATGCAGTTGTCACGTGTGAAGACTGCCTTGGGTGTGACAGTTGAAGCAAAGCTTATTTCTGTGGTAGAGTTCTTTGGTCTTTTCATTGCAGTTCATTGTAGTTCATATAGGAATTTATTTCTGATGTTATCTTTTAGGTTTTGTAAGCAGGTGCACAGCTGATGTGAAAATGTTGATGTATATTCTAAGCATTCATTGTATATTTGATATTTTATTTTATTGACATTTTATTTTCCCGCTAAGTGTATGTTAAACAATATAGTAGGAAGCTTCTGATCAAACAGAAAGAGAAGAGAGGTGACAGGACTGCCACACAGGAAAGGAAAGCTAAGCACACATGCTGTCAGTGTAAATGAGATGTGTGGATAGAACATGCAGTTGTCATGTGCTCAGGTGTGACTTTTGAGCAAAGCTTATTTTTGTTGTACAGTTCTATTGACATTTTCATTTCAGTTCATACAGGAATTTATTTCTGTTGTTATCTTTTAGGTTTTATAAGCAAGTGAACAGCTGATGTGAAAATGTTTATCTAAATGTATAGTACATATTAAGATTTAATACTTTGTTTTATTAATATTTTATGTTTCTGTTAACTACACACTGTATAATATAATAAGAACCTCCTGACAAAACAGTAAGACCACTGAGATGTAAAATATCTTCTACAAAAAGCCAGGAAAGCAAAGATGTGTGCCGTCTGTGTAAGTGATATATGTGTATGGAATATGCTGGTGTCATGTGTGCAGACTGCCATAGGTATAAAATTGAACTAAAGTTCATTTTTTTAAAGTGTTGTTGATATTTTCATTGTAGTTGATATGAGAATTTATTTTCAATGTTGTTTTCTTAGATTTTGTGCACCAAAGTTCAGTTGATGTTGAAAATATTGATGCTTTTTTATAAACACAATAAATATTAAAAATTAAATTTTTTGTGATTTTTTTCCTGTTACTCATTGTTTAATATAATAAAACTCATAAAATTAAAGTTAATAATTCATCAATAGAAATATTCTAAAGAGACCCATGTTTCTGTATCTTGATGACAAAATTAGCCTTGTACAATTATTTTGGGTCAGGAGGAAGTGGTAGAATTAACGAATGAATGAATGAATGCACATGTTTAAGATAGTCTTTTCTGACAGGTGTTTGTGTAGGCTGAACAGAAGAGTCTAATATATTTGTGTGTTTTAATAGGATGCCATCGTGGCGGAATAAAAACAATTTAATATTATAGACCAGGAAAAGGGATGAGATGAGTGATAATATGCAAAATGGAAAGCAAACTATCACATTTTTTCTATTCAGTGACCATGTTAGCCTGGTCTTAGAGCCAGGATAGACTAGATTGGGAATATAGAGTGATAATGTGCAAAATGGAAAAGGAACTATCACAGTTTTTCTATTCAGTGTCCATGTTAGCCTGGTCTCTAGAGCTAAGATAGACTAGATTGGGAAGGTAGAATATTTACAGTGGAGCAACCTGAAAAGGAAAACCACTTAATCTCTTCCAGTGTACATGAGGCATAAATGTGGCAACAATAACTGTGTTTCTAATGAGCCTCATGTTTACTTAGATGCAAATATTTTGAAAATAGTATGTTTCTCTAGTTTGTCAAAGAGAAGTATGATTGAATCTTAATGATTTCAGTTCTTTGTTATGTACTTTTGATGAGTTGGGAAACCTGAGGACCAGATTTATTAGTTATTCGTAGATAAGAGTTGATTTTGAATATGGCTTTGAAGTTCTCTCCTGTTGGTAGAACAAGTGAACTTTGGTGACTGTCCTGACTTTTTCATTCCTACTTTTATTCCCTTAAATTGTTATCTCTTTCATTTTATTTAATAAATATGTATTGGACACGTAACACACCTTAGATGCAAGGGTTCAAAAGAATGTCTTTAAGGAACTCAGATGCAAGTGCTTGGAGACAAAAGTCAGTAGTTAGAATAATGTAATAGCTGTTTTATTAGACAAGGTGTTCTGGGGACCTTAAGGGGCATAGCTCTTAAGTGACTTAAGTTTGATAATGAGGAGCATAAAGGAATAAAACTAAATGAGTAGTGCTCTTAGTTGAGCTGAATCTGAAACAATGCAGAGTTTAGCTGGCACAGGAATTGAAAGGGTGGGAGGAGGATGAGAATTAGAATGGAGGAGAAGGGGATAGAGGACATGGTGATGATCAGCATCCCAAGCTAAACTGGTAGAGTCATAGAGTTAAAGAGGGCAAAATGGACTGGAAAAGTTAAGGATGGCAAGAAAGTACGCGAAAACTGGGGAAATATTAGAGGTGGGACTGGAGGAGAATTCAGATGCACACACATGAAGAGACCATGTAAAGAAGTTTGGAAATATTCCTAAGGTGATAATAGGAAGAGATAGAACAAGATTGGTCATTTGACCTAGTCCTGATCCTTCCATTGCTGCCTGAAATATTTTCTGAATCAATTTGCCGTAAAATCTAGAATTTGGATATAACCTGTAGTTCTAGCTCCAGCTCTAGATATGTCCTAGTACTCTTTGCCAGCTACCTCAGAATGCTTACTATTCCCAGACTCGCTACCCTATCTGAATGGCAATTCTCTTTCCCCTTCTTTATCAGATCAACCTTCGAGGCTCCAATACCACTCCACTAAAAAGTTTACTGCCTGACTTTTTCTCCTCTTATTGTTCTAGGACAGAATTAATCTTTCCTTTTGTTGTTGTGTATACATGAGGAGTATACTCACTAAATTGACCGATAAATGTTAAATACATGCTAAGTACATATTTTGCTTACTGAACATTTTTACTTGTGTTTTGTTTCTTAGCTATACTTTAGATAGTTAAGGTTGTCATAACAGGATCTTAGATAAGTGAAATCTTATTGCTAATAACGTGAACAGAAAGATAGAAAATTACCCCTTTGATAATCTTGTAACAGCCAGGTAGAGAATAATGTTCAGTTTGTTTAAACTGTATTCCTATTTTGCTTCATATGTTTGCTATTTAAACTTGAGAAACTGAAATCAGATTATTTGCTAATCTAATATGCTTTATGTAGGTATAGGTTTGTAGTTCTTTATAAAGAATTTTTGTTCTTGGTCAAACAAGACACCATGACAAGAATTATTTAATGAGAATTTGAGAAATGGCTGGATGTGGCAAACACTATTCGTTGCCCATGAAGCATCCATTCTCTTTTAAATCTTTACTAATAACAGAACTTGGATTTTATTTGGAGTGATCTTATGCTCAATTAAAAAACATACCAGCAAACTGCACTTTGTCAGCAAAGGCTCATGGGGGATTTTGGGGAAAGTTTTGTCTTCTGAGTTAGTTTTCACCTTTTCTTCCTTGTTAAAGCCTTCTTTATATCTTGATGTGGATACATTTCCTGGAGTATAGTAGCAGTAATGTGACTATGATAACAAAAGCAACACAGTGGAGGAAAAATATAGAAAATCCGGTCTTTTGTGACACTGATACCACTAAGGAACATGTGTACAAACCCTGACTTATAGACTTTTTTTGAGTTATTTGCACTCAAAGCTATCCTTAGTAGTATGCTAAAAATAAGATTAGAAATGAAAGTGTCATTTAAAGATAAAGTCTTTTCTTGTACAACATAATTATAAAGTACTTTGTTCCGTGCTGTGATTGGGCAGTTTTTTAGACTGGGTGGTCATCCACTGAGTTACATCCCCAGGCCTTTTTGAATTTTGAGACAAGACTTGCTAAATTGCCCAGTGTGGCCTTGAATTTGGTATTCCTCCTGCCCAGCCTCTGGAGTAGCTGGAATTATAGGCAAGTGCTGCCACACCTGATTTGGGTAGTTTTAATGAGGAATAGCACATATCCTAAGGTGATATGCAAATAGGAAGGACCATTATAATGCAGTGGTATGGGTATTGATGATTTGGGAGGCAGATAATGTCTTACCTGGTTTTAGCACCATATGAATGTTTCTGTGTCATGGTGTTTTCCATCTATTATAGGATTAGTTATTCTCTAATCTTGTAGGGCACTCATAGGCATACTCTGTTTCTTAAAGTCATATTTGCTTTTTTTTAATAGTAATCTCAGGTTACAATATTAATTTATAATGTTCATCTGACTAGGTTGACATTTTCATACTCACATTCACACAATGATAGATTTTTTTATAGTCTTAGAAAGCTGTATATTCAGCTTGATTATGAATAGCTTTTGGAGACACATTTTACTGCTAAGCTGATACACTATTCTATGAGTAATTTGAGGAAGAGGAAAGGCAGCACAGAGGAAGGTGGTTAACAGCATGGACTCTAATCAGGTAAATTGGGGCCACCATCCTGGATTTGTTCAACCATTGACTATGTGGCCTTTGGCAAATTGTCTGTCCTCCCTACTGTTGTAGTTAGGGATTTGTAAGGAAAACAATTATATATAGGACACATAATTTATAGTATTATTTATAACGGTCACTCAAAGAATCAAATACAAAAGAAAGAGTGCAGGAAATCTGTCCATGCACTAAGACCCAAAGAATCCAGCTGAGGGCTTGGATCCCATGGCAATGTCTTGCATGAGTCCAGCTGAAGACCTAGAGCCCATGAGAATGCCTCCCATGAGTCAAACTGGAGTCCTAGAGCCCACAATAATGACTTATGCTAGTCTGTTTCATGGATCTGCATTGGGAAGTCCTGAAGATCAGCAATGGAAGCTAGAAAGTCTGTGCTAGCGGGATGAAGGGTCTGTGCCAGTAGGTTGAGGGCTCTGCAGTACAGCCAGGAAGTGACGCACGAAGTAAGGACCAAAGCTCCCCCAAGAAATACCATAGCCATCCTCAGCGACAATGAAGTTCTGAGCTCCTCCGTTGATGAGAACAACTGAGTTCATATCAGGAAGCCAGTGTGACAAGCTTCTCCTGGAGATTGAACAGCATACATCTTCCCCTCTGGAGCCAGGAAGTGGTAAAGTAAAGACCAGAGATCCCCCAAAGTGAACTGCAGCCATTCTCAGCAACAACAAGGTCCAGAACTTCTCTGACCATGAGAACAGCCAAGTTCATATCAAGAAAGGAGCTCGACAAGCTCCTCCCAGAGAACCAATGGTAATAGGAGAAACAACAACACCACAGAGAACCAACAGCACCAAACTTTTCCTCTTCAGTTCTTTTTATCTTGGCCACAGGCCAGGGGTGGGGGAGCGCCCACACGGTACCATGCCGATTCAGTTCAGCTGGTATTACAAGTTGACCACCAGTTGTCAGTCCACCACGCCTACACATCTTGCTTCACAAGAGTGTCAATGTGGAACTGAATGGGCTTATACCATGTAAAAGATTTATGCAGTGCTCGCCAGACTGTAAGGACCACATCTAAGTTCCTATTAATATTTTTGTTGTGTAAGGACTGTGTCTAAATTCCTATTAATATTTTTGTTGTGTTTGTTATGGTTGTTACTGTTGTTTGCTGTATGCTTAAATCTTGTGTTGGTCTCTTAGATGGTTAATAAATAGGTATTTATGTGTAGGAGAAAATACAGGACCATGTGGATAATGACCCAATTCAATATAGTGATATTATTCTTCATAACAGTGTTAGTTTATTTGTACTTGGAAAACTTTAAGCAGTAATTTATTCTAAGTTTAAAGTGTAATATATAAATTCAAAATACTGTGTGTATTTTAGGTGAAGTTGATTGATAAAATTTTACCAAGACTTCGTTTTAGGAAAGTGCATTTAGTACAGATCATAATCAGGAATTATTTTTTAAATAGTATTTCCAAGAAAAAGCTCATTTTATTTAGCTTATTGGCCCAGCATATCATCGTCTTAACTACAGTAGAAAGTTATTGAGGAAGGCAATCAGTTTTTATTATCAGTCATTGCCTGAAACTCTAAATTATTTAAAAGTTTTTTTGAATTGTTTAATCAAGACATGTCCAGTCAATGGCTATATGTGGTCTTGAAGAGTGAGTAATGCAGCCCTACAGATAATAAGTTTTTAGCATTATTATGTGATTTTTAGTGGTGTTTTTGATGACCGAATTGTGCAGTGCTGGAGTGGAGACTGAGCAGGCAACAATGGAACACCGTGTAGGGGAGGGCACCGTGCAGTGATGACTGCCTCCTTTACCCACCACAAAGTGGAATAGAATAGAAACCTGTGTGTCTCAGATGGTGTGTGTGCTTGTGCCACTTGGCAAGTAAAATGTAGTTGATTACCAGTAATAGTATTTCAGCCTACTGATGTGTGAGGATGAGTTTATTGTTACTAAGCAGATATATTAACTTTTCTTATATTAATCTTGGGCTTACACTATTTCATCAACTAATGAGTTAAAATATAAAAAAGGGAAGTTTTGTTACTTAGATACATTAACTTACCTAAAGAAACTCAGTTTCTTGGTCCATGATTAAACATATCTTGAGTGCTCAATAGCCACATCATGTAAAGCTGTATTAGATGGCATTGGGTGGATTGTATAGCCATGCTACCTCTGTTTAGTTCTTGAGTCCACTACTTGCTAAGTCATAGGCCTTTTGGCAAGTTACTCAGTCTCTTTGCTTCAGTTTTCTAATGTGTACAACTGGATTAATAGAGATGGAAATTCTTACACGTTTGTTAATTGTGGATTAAATGAGTGAATATTTGTAAATGCTTAGAACAGGACCTAGCACACAGTTAATCTATGTTTATTAATAAATGTGCATAGTGTTCCAGATTTATTGTACTTCATAATTTATTGTGTGTGATTATCATTTTGTTCTTGTATCTTTTGTGGCCCTTTTGAGAAAAAATTTGCATATATACTAACCTGCTTAAAAGAATTTTTTATTTTTGTATTTTTACCACAGTTTAGAATAATGTTTTCTGTCATACATTGTAGCTTAAAATTGTTTTGTGAGTGCTCAGTGCTTTCAGGGTCAGGTACCGTTTCCTTTGTGAGGCATTAGGGGAGCTCCAGCCTGTGACTGCCAACTCATTTCTCGCTTCCCTCCACTTCCAGCCCAATGCTCCATTTACCAGTTAATCACTGTGTTTGTTGTTAAAAAACATTAAGTGGTGGTTGGTTCACACCCTCAGATGTTATGTAAGCTCTTATTTAATCTGTAGAATTATTATTTGTGCATACAATAAATGTTCACCATGTGTTAAAGAACCTTCAAGTTTTGAAATGTAGTCAAATTTCTATTAATATCAAAACTACATTTGTTCAAGTAATCTCTGGAGTAACGGGAGTCCAAAACCTATTCTACCATCTGTGATGTCAGTCCCAGAAATGTGCTCCTTCTCAGAATCCTTTGCTGTCCGTGTGTGTCTCAGTGGTAAGGGGGCTAGTAATAATAGTTCTGGTCACTACTCTTCACTGCCCTGCCACACGGTGACATGCAAATCATCTTTATAAATACTTTTTGGATCACGCAGTTTTAAAGGGTGCTGATTTTCTCATAGTTTCCCACTTCTTTAAATGATCTCCTTTGTTCTGTAGTCTGCTGTGTATTGCTTCTATATTCTTCCTGATACTCAAAGCGCTGATCACATGAATGTAACAAAGGAAACATAGTCAATATTAAAAAGAAAAAAATAGCACTTACTGTAGTAATAGTTTTTGTTTCTATTATAATGTTTAGGTACAATGTAGGTTATTTCTCACTTTAATCCATAAAAGGAAAAAACACAAAATTTTAGCTTAACTTCTGTAGAATGTGTGTCTGTGGTATAGTAAGATTGTGTAGAATATCCACTTATTGATATAAATAACTAATAATATTAGTGGCTAATTCATAATTTATTGATGTGTAATGTCACAAATACATGTTGTGTGTGTTACCTTGTATGATGTTGATGAAGAAAAGAGTGGATGTTATAAACACTATTATGAATCAAATTTATACATAGTCTTCCTGGTGGAATTAAAGACTAACATCTTCTGAGACACCGATTCAGTATGTTGTGCTTTCTCAGATTTTATAAAGGTGGCAGAAGAGAATAGCTCGTACCACTTGAAAATAATTTTAAATAGCTTTTTGAATACATACCCACTTATTACCCGATAGTACAATTATTTATAGTTGTTTTTTAAAGTACAGTGCCCTTCATTAAACTATGAGCTTCTTGAGGGCATGCACTGCAATTCCTTTATTATTTCAGTTTATTCTGAAAAGTGCAGTGATCCATGAGCTTGCCTGATGTTTGTTTTTCTATAGTTTATCATCAAAGTGTTGAATGTACATATGAATAATAGATAATTGATAAATTGAATCAGTTGTCTAATTACCGAGAAGGTTCAGTTCTTTATACTGTTTTATTACTGAAACAGACTGCCCAGTAGACGTTATGAGTGTTCTCCAGAGAACCATTAGGTTTGCATGTATTATTTTACTTAGAATGTTCCTTGGAGCTAAATGTTTGTTGGTACCATCATCCTAATAGAATTTAAATGCCATTTAAATGTGCTGAAGCATCTTCATTTAGGTAACTTCTTACCCTTTAAAAATAGGCTGCTTGGGTATTGCTTCTGTCTCATTTGGCAGACATCAGATGCAGCGATTAATGAAGGTCATTATGCTACTTAGTTGGAGAGCCTTTAATGACGATTACCTGAACATCTGCTAGTTTCGTCATTGCAGTTACCAGGAACAGCTAACAACATCTAGATACTATGCTTTGAAAATCTGGTTTAGGCTAATACAAGTGTTACTGAAGAATGTTTGACTATTCCCTTAAGTTTTAAATAATTGTGAGAAAGCCCTTATTTTTCTGTGAAGTGAACAAAATGTCAATGAAACACTGCTTTGCAATGGCTGTTCCTGATAATCCTGGCTTGCTGCAGCAGAATTCTCAGCATTTGGGAGTTGTGTGTTTGCGGAATTGGTGCAGGAGTCAGTGTTTTTCTTATGCATTCTGATTATCCTGTGAAGCCTTGATTTGGACATGTAGAGTATGGAGTTGAGCTGAAAAGGAGAAAAATCTACCCAGACTTTGCTGGCCAAAAGCTAGAGAGCAGAGGGTGGGTATATTAAGTATGGAACTTTGAAAGCAGCACCAAAACATTTATTTAAAAATAACTTTTTAGCCGGGCGTGGTGGCGCACACCTTTAATCCCAGCACTCAGGAGGCTGAGGTAGGCGGAGCGTTGTGAGTTTGAGGCCAGCGTGGGCTACAACAAGAGCACAAGGCCGGCCTGAGCTACATAGTGCAACCCTGCCTCAAAAAACCAGGGCCGGGAGTTTGGCTCAGTGCCTTAAGTGCCTGCCCTGGCAGGCGCGAGGTTGTGAATTCAATCCCCGGTGCCGCAAAAAAACAAAACAAAACAAAACAAAAAAAAACTTTTTTAGCTGGGAGTGGTGGCACATGCCTGTAATCCCATCACTTGGGAGGCTGAGGCAGGAGGATCACTGTGAGTTCGAGGCCAGCCTGGACTACATAAGCAAGCTCAAGGCCAGCGTGAATTGCAAAGCGAGACCCTGTCTCAATAAATAAATAAATAAATAAATAAATAAATATAAAAACAACTTCTTATTTTGAAATAGCTATAGGTTCATAACAAGTTCCATAGTATGATATAGAGAGGTCCTATGTACCTTTTATACATTTTCCCCCAGTGGCAACATTTTTATGTAACTTTAAATTTTAAACCAGAATACTGATATTGGTGTAGTCCACAAGCATTATTTAGATTTCATAATTGTATGTGTACTTCTGTGCTGTGTTATCATATGTAGATTTGTGTAACCACCATCAAGATCAAGAACCTAGTGCTCTCTTTTTATAGTCACACCAATTCCCCTTACCCTCTCTGCCCTTTTCTAATGCATAATAATCTCTGATATGCTCTCCATCTCTATAATCTTGTCATTTTGAGTCTCTCATATAAATAGACTCGTATGTTACCTTTGGGGATTGACTCTGTTTATTCGATACCTCTAGCAGGTTGTTTCATGTTTCCATAGTATTTATCAATTCATCTGATGATGGATGTATAGGCTGCTACCAAGATTTAGTTATTACTAATTGTGTGCTACAAAACATGAGTATGCATGTATCACTGTGATATAATGTCTTTAATTGTTTCAGGATGATACCTAGAAGAAAATGTGATATTTATATACAGTGGAGTACTACTCTGTCATAAAGATAACCTTGAGTCAGTTTTAGGAAAATGGATGCAGCCTGAGACCATAAAATCAGACGTGCAAGTTTAAATATCATGTTTTCTCTTATAGGATGTAGATAGGTCTTTTGCAGATGGGGAGAGAATTAAGAGATGGAGGGAACAGGGAAAGAGGGAACTGAAAGGTGATTTAAAAAAGAATGTGTTACGCATGTGTACCAGTTCCACAGATGAACAGTTGGATTGTTTCAAATTTTTGAATATTGCGAATAAAGGTGTTTTTTGAGGGACATACATCTTAATTCCTATAGAACAAATAGGAATGTAATTGGTGGATTATATTGTAAATAGTTTTTAAAGAGACTGCCAAAAGATCAACGTCGTTGTTTTTCCAAAACATTTATTAATGTCTAGTAAAACTGGGACATTGTGAAATTACAGTCAATTCACATATGATTATGCAGTACAGAATTGTATGCTTACAGATCAAGAGGCAGACAAGTTATAGAAGTACAGATGGCTAATAACACAGGAAAGGATGTTGAATATCATGAGTAATCAGAAGTCTGTTTAGTGTTAGAATTATGTTTAGTTGCAAGAAATTTAAAATCTGGTCAGTGGCTGAACAGTTCAAGTAATTGAACTCAGTAGGGCAGTTGCAGTGGCTCTTTTCACTTGCCTGCAATGCCATACTCAATCTTTGTCTTCATGATCCTAAGATAGCTGCTACATCTTCATCCTTAGGAGCAAGATTCTGGCCAGAAGAAAAAGAAAAAGGTGAAATCCAGAATGGATGTCACCTGTGTAAGGAAAGCAAAAAAACTTTTCCCTATACCATCAGTCACAACTGTGTAACATGGCTACCACTAACTGCAAGGGTACTGGGGAAACAAGTTGTTTTTTTTCTTTTTTTGGTACTGGGGATCAAACTCCCAACCTCATGTTTGCCAGGCAGGCACTTATGCCACTGAGCTAAATCCCCGGCCTGAAAAAAGTATTTTTTAACTTGGAACATTTCTTGCAGAAAAGACTTGGTATTGTATTAGTAAGGAAAATGTGGGAATATGGGATAGAAACTAGCATTGTTTGTATGAGAAAGCATGTGAAAACTAATGAAATACCATTTGCCTAAGACTGGCTAAAAATTTGAGTAATGTCCAGTGTGATGAGAGTTGCTCACACATTGTTGGTAAAAGAACAAATTGGTAAACTTTTTTTTTTTTTGGTGAGCCATTTGTTATTTTTTATCATGATTAAAGATGTTGTTCCATCTAACACATCAGTTCTAGTCTGTGACTCAGAATTATATTGAACACTATTCCTTCCTGTGGAATAGGAAGATAAATAATATGCAGGAAGATCTTCACTGTAGCATTGACTTGAAACGGTCAGTAGAAGAAAGGTTAATGCATCATACTATATTCATACAGTGAATGTAATGCAGCTAACTATTGAAAGAATACATCTGATTCATCTGAACAGACAAATAACTGGAAAAATAGCTACGAAATATATATTCGAGAAATAGAAAAGAATTGCACAACAGTATGCACAGAATGGTTCTAGTGCCTGCCCTCTCACCCACATGTTTACATGTATTCTTGTGTCTGTTTATGTGTGTGTATGGTATGCTATGTTTTAGGGTATACAGAGGAGAAAGAAGTTCTAGAAGCAAACCAAAAACTGTTAACATTGGGGAGTGAATTTCTTTTGGGGGCGGTGAATTTTGAAGAAGTGTGTAAGGGAGGAAGATTCACTCTTTAGTTACATTTTTGCTTGTTTGAATATTTTACAAGCTTATATTAACTGTTTAATTAGCAAGTGAAGTATTCTACCATGTGGATTGTTTGGGGATATTAAAAGCACACTTTTATAGTTTAACCGTTAGGTATGAAACTAGTTACAATTCCATTTTGCCATCTATGACATAAAGTTAGTAAATATTTTTTCTTAGTAACTCAGAGCCTGAGTTTAGTCAAAATAGATTTAAGTTAAATATGTTTTAATTCATCCTTACAATTTTTAAAAACTTTTCTGTTTCTTTTAGGCAGACACTTGTTTCTTGTACATTATTGGTATATCTGCCATTAATAGTTATTTCTTATTTCTAATCTTCTGCTTCAAGTTTTTTTGAGACTGAAGCACCATCAACCTGCTTTTAATTGTGTCTAAAAGTTGTTCTGAATAAAAACAAGATAAATTAGTTTTGAGAGAAGACTTTGAAAGGCCTTTGTTTGGATTCAGTAATGAACTCTATAATTTGTTGCTTTTTGAATACTCATGTTTTTACTGTTTAGAGACATGTTTTCCTCCTTGTTTAGCTTTGGGTCTCAGCTTTGTTTTAGTTAGGTGAAATGACTTGATAGGTGAAGTGTTGCTTAACCTAGGAATCTTTAAAAAAAGATAATCCAACAGTGTTACTTTCTCTTGTAGAGTTTTGTACTAAGGAAAGGAGATAGAGTGTTTTAGGGAAAGAAAAAAACCCTAAGCATTAAAATATTTGCATTTTCTTTTATTTCTTAATGGTAAGATAATTCTTGTGTTTGTTGACAAGATGGCAGCTAAGCTCTGGTGTATATCATGTCTGGAGCATACAATATAGACTACAGTTTGATTTTGAAGTTGCTGTTTTAGTCTACCCAGAAAATGACCAGGTAAGCAATATACTTTTTATGGTATTTTTTGAAATTTTAATTCTCTTGCTTCAAAGTGAAAAGTAGAAATTACTTGCATGAGTAAATATTACCTTTATGTTCTAAGACATTTACACATTCATTTATAATCTTTAGAAATTCCCTAAGAAACTAGTTTGCATAATGTATATACTGTATACACAGTACACATATATAGGTACATATGTATTTCCCCCCTGCATCAGTTTTATTAGAAGGAATTACCTTTATTATTTGGACTTTTGCCTTAGAGAATTTGGGAGTCTTTTATTTTGATAATTTTATTGTTATGATTATAAGATTATGTAACCGAACTTACTGGCTTATATTGCTTTTCTAGACTTTTTTTCCAAAGTTTTTTTTTTTTTTAAATCACTTTAACAGTTGATCTAGGTAATTAGAAAACATACTAATATTAAGCAAAATAAGTTATACTTTGTTTAGATATTATGTTTTGAATTTGGTTTTCTCCAGAAACTTCAGGAAAAGAGTCCTTATGTTTCCTCCATGTTTGTGACATAGGAGGTCTTTAGATGTTTGAATTCCTTAGATATTTATGTATAACTTCAGTATGATATGACTTTCAATTTGGTTAGGATTAAATGATACAGTTAATATCAGGTTAATGAGATAAACAGATTTAACTATCTGTAGAGGCATGGAGTTGTTTGAGGTAGAAGTATAGTGTGACTTGATTATGAGATTTATGGATGGGGAAGAGTAGGGTATATATTTGGAATTTAGTAACCACAGACTGGGACCAGACTGTTATCAGAATCTCCTGGCTATGCCAAAATGTTACCTGTTAGCTCCTTTTTTTTAGAAGCCACTTTTGTGGCTTGCCAGTTAGGTGTTACTGTGTTCTAGGTTGTTCATCTTTCCTTGCGGAGTTAGGTTCCATTCTCTTCTTGTCTTGAACAAAGAATTGAATGAAACCAGCAAAAAGCAGTGGTGAAGTTTATTTGAAAAAAGTGACAACTGAGGAAGAAACTGGCTCTGCAGAGTAAGCTTGGGAAGAGTATAAGAGGAAAGTGCAAGATAAAAACACATCCTGCAGAAACCAGGGTAGGCTATCTTGAGGAAAGCTACAATAGCAACCTCTTCTTAGTATCTGTGTCCTTTTATACTGTGATTGTGAACAAACTTGTGAGAACTTCTACATATAGATCCTAAGAGATGAAGCTGGGATCTCACACTTCTGACTAATGTCAGGTCTAGACCATCCTATTGAAAACCTGCTCAAGTTTTCACAAGTAGTCCACGTATAGGGATTTGGGAACCGTCCTTTGCATGTACTTTGGGATTGTGTGATTAACAGCTCATGCCTACTTCCCTAGCCAGCTTTGCCATGCCCTAATATCCTATGTCAAGACTGTTGGGTGTTTTTTGCACACTGAGATTTATCTTATAGATGTCTAGATGTAAATAGTCAAAAAAAACCCCACAAAATATAAGTTTAGCTTTCAGAGTACCTTTACATTTTTGTGAGTTACCATTCTGGCTTAGTAGTACTCTTCAAAAACTAATTCTGTTCTGTCTATCTTCCTTTTCTGGGATTCCACTCATATCTGTGTTAGACTTTTTCCTTTTGTTTTTAATGTCTCTTCTTTCATGTATTTTCTGTCACCTTTTCTTGTTTCAGTGAGTGTATTTTCTGGTTTGTTGTCTAGATTATTTCTGTTTTCAAATGTATCTAATCTGCTGTTAAGCCTAACTATTGAGTTTTTAATTTCGATGATTGTATTTTTCAGTTCTAAAGAATCAGCTTATGTGATTCTTTAAAAAAAAAAAAAAGTATTGTGTGGGTTTGTGTTTCTCCTCTCTCCACAGAGTCGTTTGATCAAATGGCAGATAGCACATGTAAAAGCTTCGTGGAGGTTTTGGTATGCTTTTAGCTTCTGCAGGCAGTAGAAAAACTTAGTCTAATCCTGTTTGAGCTGTTCCAAGTCTGAATTTCTGTATTTATAAGGCCTCATTTATTCTTAGATCTCCATTAATCCTAGGGTATAGTCATTGGAACTGTAATGGAAATATGAGAGGTGTCTTGCAGGTTCCTGTCATCTTGGTGGATCCAGAACTCTTAATTTTTATCTTCTCAGTGCTGTGAAACTGCTAAGAACTGTGTCCAACTTTTTAAATTTTTGTTACTACTCTGTGTCTGACTTCACTTACTCTGTTCTCAAGTTGTAATATACATTCTCTTGAGTAAATGGTCTTGTGAGTTAATCTGTTTTTCATATGCTTGCCCAGATGACATCCCTCTAATTCACAAACAAGAAAATGTAGAAATTTGTTAATGAGAGGAATGTTGTTATAGGAACTTGAATTCAAGTATTATTATTGTCAAGTTTCTTATGGCTTACTTCCCAAATGATCCCAACAGACTACACTTGGTAAACTGTCTGGACACAGTTTGCATTCAATAAATATTACAATTCTTCGTGACCAAACTGTGGTTTTGGATTGATGTCTGTCTGAGTGGGGCAAATAGTAAAAGTGAGATTCTTGTCTTTGGTTTCCTGTGGGGTGAGAGAGAAAAGAAGAGAGAGATAACAGGAGGAAAGAAAACGGGCCTTTATTGGGGGGAAGGGAGGGCTGCTGAAGAGATGCAGGAATCCTTAAGAAGCTTCAGGGAAAAACTGCGGGCTTTATTTGGAATTTGACAGAGGCGGAGCTAAAGGGGCGGGCGGAGTGACGTTTTTACAGCTGATAGGAGGAGGCTTTGCACATGCGCGAAAAGCGGACAGTTTGACTGGTGGGTTTGCGAAAAGAACACAAGGGAGCGCTGTCCAGCGCCAAAGGGAGCTCATACAGGGGGAAAAACCTATCACTTGAATCTTCTTGAAATTCTGGAAAAGATTCTTTGAATGATTGAATGAGATGATTGAAAAGAATTGTATTGCAGGTAAGAAATTAGAAATTATATGTAGATGAGTGAAGGAAAAAGAAAATGTTAAAAATGACAGTACGCTTTTGAGTTTAAGAATGTAACAACAAACGTCTCGATAGTATGGCTGTATGAATACTTTATTTAGTTTAATGAATTAATGCTATTGATAGAAATAGGCAAATTAGGAAGGGTTGCTTCGCAAAAAAAATAAATGTTTCATCACCTAATGTTAAGAATACAGTGTTTGACATGTGTCTTATTGGTGTGTGTATGAATTTTTTGCATAATGTGAATTGTGTTAAATCAATATAAAAGGTCTTTTTTTTAATTTTCTTGTCTCCATCCTAAAAAATATTACATCTAGTGTTCCACTTAGTTATGTTCTTGTGTACTCTATAGCAACCCTTATCAATGTGCAGTATTTCAAGGACTTAGTTGTTATGCATGTGGCAAAACTGTGACCATATTGAAAACAGGAATTCTGCATAAAGCAGCATTATTTCCTTATGCTGAAAAGGAGTAAGATTAATGTCAGGATTTATGGTAGTATCTGTTCACATTTTTAAACCGTACACTTAAGGATGACTCACTGTTCTGACTCACTTAAGTTCACTGTCAGTCAAAAGCTCTTTTATTCTGCATTTCTTCTGTTTTTTTTTATTTCTCCCCAATGAATAGAATTATTGTAAAAAATTTCACATTACTGAATATAAGCTTTGTTGTTTCTTCATTGGAGTGTATGTGCTATGTCTCTAGGCACATTCAAAGCTAATGATAACTAGTACTTTGTTGTTTGGTATTGGCAGGAAATATAGTATAGTGAGAATTAGTGTGTAAGAGTAGTGAGACAACAGACTCTTGTTAATGAATAAATACTACAGTATTTACTTTAGTGACAATGTTCATCTATTACATAAGAATGTACTATAAATTAAGTCGTGGTCAATTAAAACCTATTCCAGGAAGTACCATCAGGCCTTGTAAAAGTCTCTGTTTCACAGAACAATTGAGGTGGCCAAGTTATTAAAAAACAAAACAAAACAAAACAAAACACAGTTGACCAAAGTTCAAGGGAAATAATTTAATAGCCCTTAGAATTTATCATAGGACCTAAAATTGTGGATGAGCAAACTTAACTGATTATAGAAGCTCAGGTTTGCTACACTCTGTATACACGTTGACAGAGTTGGAGGAGGAGTTAGAGGGGTCCGAGTTTGATTCATGGGACCACAACCTAATAACTTGACTATTAACTTTACTAACTCAGTTTTCTCATCTTTATAGTAGTATCCATGTCATCAGGATAGTGATTAGGATTAAACAGGACAAAGTGTCCATGGAAAGAACAAAGAACTTTTTAGTAAGGGATGGGGTCCAGGGGTTCTGGTCACCCATCAAGGTGCCTGATATCTAGCTAGACTTTATTGGACCTGGTGTTACCACTTATCTTACCCTTTAGGAAAGCAGGCCTGGTCATTTCATCTTTATCTTGTGGCCTGACCTCTAACAATGTGCCTCCAGCCACAGTTGTAGTGTGTTTTTCATCTTTTGTATTGACTTGCTTGAGGGCCTAGTCCTGTCTGACTGCCTACATTTCAGCCTAATTTAGCTATGTATAATAGTTGCAGTAGTAAATAAAATGACATAAAATGATGCAAACTAATCTGTGAGTCCAGAGAAGACCGAAAACAAGCTTGTAAACAAAATAATCACAAAGGTTTGTATTTTTTCTGTGAAGAAAGCCACCAGGGTGCTGTAAAACAAAACTCCCTAAAGAGGTGGCTCTTAGGTTGAAATGGTAAGAGGATAGGCGTCAGCCATACAAAGGGTGGAGAGGGTTACAGACAGAAGGAGCAGAATGTGGTGTGGTGCATAGGCACTAAGGCAAGGTCACTTTATGGGCTATTACTTAAGATCTTGAAGGAAGCTAGTAGCTTCCAAAATGCATTCCATAGTGAGTGCTGTAAAACTTTTGTATGCTCTTTGGAAATGCTCTTAGGCCCTCACTCAGAGTTTGGAGATGATTGTGTTTTGTACTTTTCACCTAAGTTTAGTTTCTTTGACTTTTGTATTAGCCTAGATGTGGCCCAAAACAGGAAGTTTTGCTGTAATAAAATAAAATTTACAGTTACTAGTGATTGTTAAAAAGATGAAATGATGTAAATCTTCTCTTTTTTTCAGATTTATTGAGGTATGATTTACATGTATAAAATTCATCCATCTGAAGCAGACTCTTTGTTTAATTTTGGTAATTGCAGCACATAGTCACGTAATTGCCACATGGTGATATAGAAAAATTCCATAAAGAATCGTAAAAATTCTTGTTCTCTTGTGTCAGTTTGTCCTGGCTGCTAGCTTTAGGCAACCACTGATCTGCTTTGCTGTCCCATAATTTTGTAAGTTTTTAAATTTTATGTAAATGGAACCATATAGTGTGCGGTGTTTTGTGTTTGAATTCTTTTGTGTTGTTGCCTGTTAGCAATTTTTATCCTTTCATATGACTTATGTCTAGATGCCCTCCAAGAGTTTTATGTACTCAGAGGCAGGAATTTTGGAAAGTGATTGAATCATGGTGGGTTTTAGAGCTGACTTTGTGTTATGAGGTAGGATCTAGTCAAGAGAGGCAGGTCACTGGGGGTCATGACCTGGAAGGGCGCATTACCTTCCCTGGCTCTTCCTTTTTCGCTCTGATTTCTGGCTAATGTGAGATGAGCAGTTTTCCTCTGCCAGGCCTTTCCACCATGCTGCTTATGTGTGGAGCCAACTGACCATGCAAGGACTGAAACTTTTAAAATATGAACCAAAATAAACTTCTCTTTTAAGTTGTAAGTGTCAGGTATTTTGTCCCAGCAATAAGAAAAAGTCTGTGACATGGGCTATTCATATATTTTCTTTTTAGATGTTTCTGTTCATATTTTTTTTGCCCATTTTTAATCCAGTGCATGGATAACCGTAGTTTGCTTAGGTCTTCACCATTGATGGATATTTGAGTTATTTTTATTTATTTTAGTTTTGCGGTAGATAAACATTGACATAAAAATTGCTACAAATGTATTTTAGGTAAATACCTGTGAGTGAGATTTTTGGATAGTATGGAAAAATTTATGTTTAACTTTATAAGATGCATCCTTTCTTTTCTGATGTGACTGTACCAATGTTTTTCCTTACTAGTAATGTGTGAGAGTTCTGTGTGCTCCACATCTATAGCAACACATGATGTTGTCAGACTTTTATAAACTTTGCTCATAGTAATAATCTTAAGAAAATTGTGTGTCCCATTAGTGATACATGATTGTCTTTAGCAAAGTGACTTAGAAATATGTTAGAGTAATTACGGGCTTACTTATAAACTAAAAAGAAAACTGGATCAACAGAGGAAAAAGTCTAGTTTCTAGTTATTTTTAACGGGAAAAAAGATAAAGTAGTAATATACACAAGATATACACAAGGTAGCTGCTTTGGGTGCTCTTTGAGTTTGCATCTAAAAAAGTTTTAAATGAAAGGTCGGAGGAAAGGCTATAACATGAGGAATGAAAACTAGTGGGTGCTTTAACAAATAATGTCAGGATAGCTCAGAAACAAATGAACTGATGTCTGTGAACTGTGTCAAAAATAATGAAAATACCTTAAAAAGTATGTTTTGGATCCTGAAGACTACTAATGATTGGATAACTGCTGTTCACAGATCATATAATGTAAACATGACAGAAAAAGTATATAAATCTCAAATTCTTTTGTTTCCATCTGTTTTGGTGGTGGTTCTTTTTAAGGTAGAATTATCTTTAAACAGAAAACAGAATGGATAGAATGAGAATTGAAGCCCAAAGTAGACTAGACAATAATATAACCTTTAAGTTTAGGTCTTTGGAATTAGGTAAGTTTTAGTAAGTTTGAGTGATTTTTTTTCAAAGTTTAAGATTCTAGTGGACATTTAGTAAATGTTAGCTAATCTAACAGTTTTCTTTAATTAAAGTAATTAATTGTCTTTTTGAGACAGGGTATCACTGTGTAGTTCATGCTGGCCTCAAACTCACTTTGTAACCCAGGCTGACATCTAACTCGCAGCAGTCCTTCTGCTTCAGCCTCCCAAGGCCTGGGATTACAGGCGTGTGCCACCACATCTGGCATAATTTCCTTTTATAAGTGAAGAGACTGAGGTTTATAAACCATTGTGACTTGCCCACATTTATATCAACAGTGATTGAGATGTTATTAAGAATCTTGTTGAATTGGACAAAAGCAAAGTCAGAAATGAAGTAAAATTACTGGCACATAGACTTATTTTTGTGGAATGGTATTGATTTATTAAATGAATCAGACTGTTGTGAAACTCTTTACTATAGATTTTAGGAAAACTAAGTTTGCATGTGTTTGTAGATATACAGACATTCCAGACATAATTCAGTAGGAAAGCCCTTTCTAAAGCATATTATAAATGAAGATAATCACATTTTCCCCCAAGATTTATAGTGCTGCATAGCATTTAAAAGGAAGTAAGCAATTAACTTTAGTTTCTGTTGGCATGCAAGTATACTTGCTAAGCATCTTTAACTTTTGAGTCTAGATGTGCTTAGAATTCTGGAAGAACATAAGCCAAACTGAAGGCATTTCATGGAAGAAAAATCCAAATTGGCTCTTATTTTTTATAATACTGGAATAAAGATCTTACTGAGATTCTAATTGGTCATTAACTCTTCTATAGTTTTCTCTCCGTATTAGAAACAGTTTGCAAACCGGGCGTGGTGGCACATTCCTTTAATCCCAGCACTCTTGAGGCTGAGGCAGGAAGGATCTTTGCAAGTTCGAGACCAGCTTGAGCTACAAAGTGAGTCCAAGGCCAGCCTGAACCACATAGTGAGACCCTGTCTCAAAAAGACAAAACTACAACAACAAAAAAACCAGTTTGCATGGTACAATAACATGTTTGGCCCTTGTATTTGTTCTATGCATTTGAGAGGACTTGTTGCCTTTACTTCCTGCTTATTGCTAGTAAGGTCCTGTGGCGAACACTTCTTATGAGAAGAATTTTATTCATTTGCAGGGTTATAAGCATCTTGAGGCCGGGTATTTTGATTGTGTGTTTCTTAGTGCATACTTGCAAAGAGCCTTGCAAATAGGGAGTTTGTGAAATTGTCAAGCATTAATGATTTTATTGGAAACTAAGGGATACTAGATAGGCTGTATTTAAAAAAAGGTCAGTTAAAGTAACTTGTCATTAACAGTAATAATCATGTAATCTGTTTGTCAGAATATTTATAAAAGTCTTTTGTTTATATGACTCCCTTGCCAACCTTAAAAGTTACGTTCTTGAAAAGGACTGTTGTTTCCAGAACTATTGTTGACAATACAGTGGTTGACAAGATAACCAATATATGGCAAATAGAAGTTTAAAGGAAAAAATTTCTCAAAGTTTCTAGGTATTAAACATAATAAAGTCCTAAAGAGAGCCATTTCAAAACAACGCAAATTTGTTTTATCTGGTAGGTGAATTAATCAGGAAATCTGTAGTGTGATCTGCTAAGGCAGATTCTTTAAATTTTGTTACTTGGCTCATACTTATTTTTGAAATATTTGAACTAGTCCATGATAATAAAACGTAATTAACGCCTTTAGCATTTGTATTACCCTTTAAATTTTGTGGTTTTAGCAAAGTGCTGACCCGATTGTGATGATCAAGGATATGTGTCTCTGAGCCTTGTCTTCTCTTTTATATATTGAGAAGGTGGAATATAGTTGTTTAGTATTTTTCTTCTCATCACAGCTCCATCTTTGTCTTTATTGTAGTCAGCTGAGTTAGGTAGAAATAAGCAGTCAGACAGAGCTAGGCTCTTGAAGGAGTCAGTGCTGAAGATAAGAACACATTACAACTGTGGCTAGAGGTGCATTCATTGAAGGACAGGCCTCAAGATAAAGATGGAGTGGCCAGACTTACATACTTCCCCAGGGGATAAACAGTATCCTGTAATCGATATGCTAAATAGGCAGCAATCACCCAGGTGGGTGACCAAGACCTCCTGACTCATGTCTTTAAAGAAAGGTCTGTTCTTTCCGTGTGTGCTTAGTACATTACTTTCCCCATTGGATCAATATTACCAAAGTGACTGTACTTGTAATCTTATTGGTTGCTCATAGTTTTGTCCCACATTGTACCCATCTTGTGATTTTGCTGTGTTAAACTGTAAAGTGGAGTCCGTGCAACTCACTTTCTGGGTCCCCTGCTGTCTCTCTGCCAGTAGGATTTCTTACTCTTAACAACTACTGTTCCTCAGAATTCATTCTTCTTTTGGGGAACACGAACTCAGCATATCAGGGTCTAGCAGGTTAGGAATTACGTATAATTTTCCTGTATCATTTGGTGGTCCTATGTCACCTTCATGGTCTGCTGCAGAACTATTGATTGGTTTTCTTTTGGCCATTTTCTCTTAATTTACATTTTCCCTTCTTTTGGACAGTTAAGAAAACTAGTGTGTGGAGGAAGACACTGAATCCCAAAAAGTTCAGCTCCCCATTTACTTGATTCTCCCCAACAATTCTCATTGCTGGGGCTAAGTAAAGGTACAGGAGAGAAGGGAATGTGCTCTGTGCTAGGAGCTGTGTTGGAGTGGTGTTAAATCTTAAGTATTTTCACTAGGAGGAGTTTTTATGCTAACGTTAACTTTTATTTTTGGGTTTTGACTAGGTTGTACATGTATATGATAAATAGTTGAGGGGCTGCTGAGGATAAGCAAGTGAAAAATAAATATTTTTTCCATTCAACCACCTAGGTGTTGACCTACTCATCTAGGGGCTCCTCCAGGACAGTCACTGACTACTGTGTGTGTTTATGTGTGTAAGCCCCAACTGTTCAGAACAGTGTTCAGAGCCTGCCTTGAGCTCCCTCCCC